>JACEIK010001894.1:139168-220622 GCA_018107945.1 Datura stramonium
CTCTGAATTTAGGAAATTCAATTGATAACTCAACAAGAGCTAAACATAAAGATGCATGACTTGAATATAACTGAAAGAATTCAACTGTATGTTATAACATTAAAATCATATACATTAAAACTTCTTACTGGAAAGACATATAAATACTTGAGTTCTTATACTTGTATACAAAATCAGATACTTGACCGAGACATTAGCATAATTCTCAAAATATGATCTTTCAAAAACTTCTTAGATCAGCTAGCACGTTTCAACATAAATTAGGGACGTTAAGACATAACTTTAGGTTATGGGACTTCTGTATCATTATATGTTTGGAGATATGACCATTTAAAGTTGACCCTTATTTACAAACTTCACATACTCTTCACTTTTCCCTTTGAATATTTTCCCTCCTCACCTACGGACAACATACAACCCATAATTCCCTTAATATGATATATAACCATCAAATAATCATCAAAAGTTTTTTTTAGGGTGTAACATCCTCCCTCCGTTAAAATCATTCGTCCTCGAATGAGGGTTATACCCCGATAGCCATAACTTTAGCCATAACATCTTTAACTTTTCCTTGCCTTGTGTCATAAACATACATTCCATTTTTCGTAAGCACATCATCTTTCTATTGCCGCTTCTTATCAAACCGTACTTACTCAACTCCATTTATTTGTCTGTCGTATGATAGACATGCTTTAGTACCATAAAATCGGTAACTTTTCTAACCTTAAGCAAATTAATACACTACCATGGGAGTTATGATTTACTTCAATACCACCTTTCTATTCATACCATTAGGAAATATCACAGAAAAAAGTGAAAATCACAACTTAACCACTTAACATATAGAATCTGTGTCAAACCTGAAGTTGGTTTTTTACCTTTGTCTTTTACCACGACCTTTCACTGCCTATCTTGGAAACGGGGGCTAAAAGAAATTGTAGTCTAATCTAGGGACAAAGTAGAGACTGAATCTCAANATATTACTTTGGGACCTCCCTTGTGAGCTATCCCCAACCCTATTGGCTCACGAGCTTGATATCGATGTCATGGTATCACCCCTAGCCTTGGCAAGGCTTGGGATGACTTCCCACTTGAGTGTGATAGTTGGGACCACGTAATCTCTATCGTGGTATGTCGGTTAAAAGACGATTCTCTCATTGTTCCTTATGATTTCAGTTATGCATGTTTATCATTCATCAGATTTCTATATCTATATAAGTTCTAAGCAGGCTTGACTCAATGTTCAGTTTTACTCATGAAAATCAGATTTTAGCTTTGAGTTAATTGATTCAGTTATGATGTTTTGTTATGTTATGTTATGATGAGATCATGATTTCAGAAAGAATGCATGCAAGCCCTACTCTCAGATTCTAAATGTTCATTCTTTACATTATGCATTGTCTTTAAATGATTTTACTTACTTAAGTGGTTTTACTTACCTTGAATACTCGGTACATTTCACGTACTGACAACATACTCTATGTTGTATCATTTCATGATACAAGACTTAACTCTCAGGCTCAGCCCCACTCATAGTTAGTCTTCTGAGATAGCATCATACGTTGTTGGTGAGTCCTCATCTCCCGAGGACTAGACTTATTCGGATTTTCTATATGTATTTTCAGTTTAAGCTTTGTTGAGTTAGTTGAGATCTTGTCCCACCAACTCGTCATGTTTAGAGGATTTTTAGACAAAGGATGTATTCAGCTTCAGATTGTGTATTCTGATGTTATGTTTAATTTAGATTTCTGCTATGATTATCTTGTTGATTCTTCAATTTTATCGGTTGAGTTAGAGGTATGTTCATGCCATGGGTTTACTTGGAGTCTCTTGGGGCTCCTTGTCTCGTGTTGCGATCCGAGCCTCCGTTGGGGTTGTGAAAGGCCAACATAACGAGGGATGAGTTTTCCTTTCTTTACTAACCTCATCACTCCCTTCATAGGAGATACCTTTAGAAATACCCAATCACCTACTTCGAACTCAAGTTCTCTCCTTCTCACATCGGCATAGGACTTTAGGCAACTTTGAGCTATTTTCAACCTGTACGGTATGAGCTAAACCTTCTCCTTAGCCTCATCGACCAAATATGGTCCTATCACTGCACCTTCCCCAAATTCGAACCAGCCAATAGGCGATATACATCTCCACCCATAGAGAGCCTCAAATGGAGCCATCTGAATACTGGAATGGTAGCTGTTATTGTATGCAAACTCGATAAGAGGCAAATGATCATCCCAACTACCTTTGAAGTCAATCACACATGATCTCAACATGTACTCAAGAGTCTGAATTGTCCGCTCTGCTTGACCATCCGTGTGCGGGTGAAATGTTGTACTGAGCTTAACCTAAGTACCAAGTCCCTTTCTAAAAGACCTCCAAAACTGAGAGGTAAATTGGGTGCCTCTATCTGATCTGATAGACAAGGGTACTCCATGAAATCGAACGAACTCCCAAATGTATAGATTGGCATAATCTTCCGTTCGATAAGTGGTTTTGAGCAGCTTTTGTCAACCTGTCTACAACAACCCAAATGGAGTCATATTGTCGACGAGTGCGAGGCAAACCTGTTATGAAGTCCATATTGATTTCTTCCCATTTCCAAGTAGGAATTCTAATATCTTGGAGCACACCTCCGGGTTTATGGTGCTCAACCTTCACTTGCTGATAGTTTGGACACTTAGCCACAAATTCTGCTATGTACTTCTTCATACCATTCCACCAATTACTTCCTGTAGGTCACGGTACATATTGGTGGCACTTGGATGGATTGAATATCTTGAACCGTGAGCCTTATGCAACATCTGATTTCGCAAATCATAAACGTCCGAAATATACAAGCGACCCTGATATCAAAGCACACCAACTCCCCCTGTGGATAAGACCTCTACTTTCTTATTCTGAACGGCTTCCTTCAACTTTACCAAAATGGGATCCTCGTCTTTTCTAGCTTTTACATCGGTCACCAAGGACGATTCTGATCCGTTTTGCACTATAATACCTCCATCGGTCGAGTCAACCAACCGAACTCCCAACCTTGCGAGTTGATGCACATCCTTCACTAGCTCCTTTCTCCCCTCATCCGCATGGGACACACTCTGCATAGATATCCTACTAAGTGCGTACGATACTACATTAGCCTTGCCTGGATGGTAAAGGACACTCATGTCGTAATCCTTAAGTAGCTCCAACCACCTCCTTTCCTGAAGGTTGAGATCCTTCTAGGTAAACACATCTACATGGACCCCTTACAAATAGGGTAACGATATTTTCAAGGAAAATACCATCGCGGCCAGTACAAGATCTTGGGTCGAGATAGTTCTTTTTATGCACTTTCAGCTGTCTAGAAGATTAAGCTATAACTTTTTTGTGTTGCATCAATACACACCCATGTCCGATCCTTGAAGCATCACAATACACCACGAACCCATCGGTACCCTCGGGTAGGGTCAACACCAGTGCTGAGTTAAGTCGAGCCTTCAACTCCTGAAAGCTCCTCTCACAAGCCTCCGACCATTGAAATTTCACCTTCTTCTGGGTAAATTTGGTCAATGGCACTGTAATGGATGAAAAACCCTCAACAAACCTTCGACAGTAGCCAGCTAAGCCCAAAAAGCTCCGGATATCAGAAGGATTCACTGATCCGGGCCAATTCTTCAGCGCCTCTATCTTCTGTGAGTCTACTTGCACACCCTCATTAGACACCACATGACCTAAGAATGCCACAAAATTTAATCAAAGCTCACATTTGCTGAATTTTGCATACAATTGATGATCCTTATAAGTGTGCAACACCATCCTTAAATGAGCAGCATGCTCCTCCTCGCACGAGAGTATATAAGAATGTCATCAATGAACACAATCACAAACATGTCTAGATATGGCTTGAACACCCTGTTCATCAAGTCCATAAAAGCTGTTGGAGCATTCGTTAGTCCAAAAGACATAACTATAAACTCATGGTGACCGTACTGAGTACTGAAGGCTATTTTCAAAATGTCACTCTCCCGAACAGTCATGCCCCATAACTGAGGGGAGGGCGCGACTGGCTCCCCATACCTGACTGACTGGGAAGCCGACTATATGACATCTGTAACTGTAACACTTAGGCCGTCCAGGTCACCTGTCACAATTAAATGGAGCACAAACTGGACCCATAATGTCTAAACAATACAGGGTAAACAACTGAAATGCAAACAAGTCTATGAGTATGCTAAACTAAATAACAAAAAGCCGACAAGGCCACAAACTAAATACCTTTGTACACACTAAGTCCACAAAGCCTCTAAAGAGTAAACTGACTGATGGTCGGAATAGGGCTCGACCTACCCATAACTACATCTATAAACTCTAGCTGAAACAAAACCAGTCTTAGCTCCAGAAAAAAAGGAGCATACCAACACATCCACTAATCTCATGAACTGCTACTGCAACTGGTAATCCCGACCTCTACCTGCACCTGCGGCACGAACGCAGGTCCCCAGGCGAAGGGACATTAGTACGAATGAAATGTACTGGTATGTAAGGCAGAAAACTGTAAACATGTAAGATAGCAATGATAATTGAGCCATAAATAAGGAATAACAACAACCTGGAATCCTGGAAACTGAAACTTGGCAATAAGTCAATACTGAAGTGAAAATGCAACCAAGTAATGCACAAGAAAAACTATAACTGTAATGCGAACAACCAACAAACTACAAATCCATATATAAAATTCGTCCAGCCGGTGTACCATACCAAGGAAAAATAAAAGTATCTTTAGCTGATGTATCACACCGGGGTAAAATAAAAATATCTCCAGCTGATGTACCACACCGGGGTAAAATAAAAATATCTCCAGTCGATGTACCACACCGGGGTAAAATAAAAATATCTCCAGCTGATGTACCACACCGGGGAAAAATAAAAATATCTCCAGCCGATGTACCACACCGGGGTAACATAAAAATATCTCCAGTCGATGTACCATATCGGGGTAAAATAAAAATATCTCCAGCCGATGTACCACACCGGGGTAAAATATAAATATCTCCAGCCGATGTACCACAACAGGGTAAAATAAAAATAATTCTCAATCATAATCATAAATAGGGTCTATATGGCTTATATTGAGTCAACTTAACACGTATGGCATATAAATGACAAATGTTAAATATGTGGTCGGAATACGCCTCTTTCATAACCCATAAATGCAAGTGAGCACCCATATCATGTAAAGCTAGAAATTATGTATATATATCATGTAATGTTGTCAAACTAAACATGAACATGTCGATTCAATTACTTGAAGGACCTTCAAGAGGTTTAGACAACATAAGAACTTTTGTAGGCTTACAAACAATGTCCTACAAATAATCCTACCAAGTGAACATATTACTTGGATAGAAACACATCTAGCTCATTTCTACACAATTCTTTAACATTTGGGAACTGAAAATATATACTACCTACCAGGTGGTTCCTTTACCTGTATCGACAACTATACATTGGAATTTCATTGACAAATTTATAGTGTAGATAAGCACATATAGTTCTTAATTCATTTGACTTATTTGCAGGAAAACAAGGAAATTATAAATAGGAACTTGGAGTTATTTGTCATATACATAGAGCTGAGAACTGAACTACAGACATACAACGAATGAGACTTCTATATAATGTATAACTCGTATTTAGTTAACTGGGTGACCTCCAGGAGACTTCTTGGTATTCAAAGTTCTGAGTTTAACTGATCATTATCATAGCCTGCACTTATACTTACTTAGACATTAGGAACATTGGTACATGGGAGAATCTCTCCTCTGAATTTGGGAAATTCAACTGATAACTCAACAAGAGCTAAACATAAGGATGCATGACTTGAATATAACTGAAAGAATTCAACTATATGTTATAACATGAAAATCATATACATTAAGACTTCTTACTTGAAAGACATATAAAGACTTGAGTTTTTAGACTCGTATACAACATCAGATACTTGACCGAGACATTAGCATAATTCTCGAAATATGATCTCTCAAAAACTTNGACCGAGACATTAGCATAATTCTCAAAATATGATCTCTCAAAAACTTCTTAGATCAGCTAGCACGTTTCAACATAAATTAGGGACGTAAAGACATAACTTTAGGATCTGAGACTTGGAGCTCTATAACTTGGGAACTCGTGAGTAACTCTCTAAGTAATGCCTTATAGGCAAATAAAGATATATAGCCGTATTTTGGGTGATGCTGGATTGACTTACATAACTTTGCAATTATCTGTGGAGCTTAATAAAGCTTACATAATCATAAGTGTCTTATAAGATCGTAGGATTACTCTTTTCAGACATGGTAGAAAATTTCAACACTTAGAATAGATAACTTAACATAATCGTTTAGGGGTATAGGAGAGAGCTTATCAACTTAAGTTACTATTTTGCAGACATTCAACTCTAATTATTTCGTAGAAGGTTAAAACTTTAGTGGTTACTCATCAACGTAACACATATTGAACATAAACAACTTAATTTATAACTCTTTTGCTAAACGTCTTTAGAACAGGGTTAATCTTCCTAGCTGTTTCCTACCTCGTTCACAATCGTAACCCTTATCGTCTAATTTAACAATATTTAGCTCACTTTCCTTATTCATCTTAACTTCTTTGCCAAAAATTATTCACACTACACTCAAGTCTTTACCCTCGTGTTCACTATTCCATCTATCCTTATACACACTTACCTCTTTGCCTAATTGACAACTTAGCCACGCTTTCCCCGTTACCATATATCTATTTAGCTTATTCGCTACATGCCTCTTGCTTAGCTTTAAAGAGGAAAAACAAAAAATCTACTTCTTACCTTAAGCACTTTAAAACATAAACATATAGGACGGATTAACAATATTATTAAAACGTCATTTCAATAAGTCGTCTACCCTAAATCGGCTTAGCGTCATCTTCTTAGCTTAAGTTCAATTACATGTCGTCGTCTTAGCATTTCCTACCAATTTCACTAAGTGACCAGATCTTAACATACATTCAACATCACATATACAATATACTGCAAAGAACCAGCTTATGGTGTCCACGTTAAGGGGACTTCAAACTTGATTTAGAACTACGGCAACAATCTTGTAAAAATTACGTCTTTCGCTTCACATTTGTTCGCTTCAACCATTCTTAACTATTCAAGCTTTATGCCAAGTATTTCCAACCCTTTGGAAAGGATCATACATGCCTTAATATGATTTTAAAAACATAAGAATATTGATCCTTTCAATAATTTAGTTTCGTGCTTGAAAAACAAGGAAAGGGATGCCTTCACATACCTTGGCATGTCGACTCTAATTTTGCCAAAAATCTTCCTTTCGAGCTTACTTCTTAAGGACCCTTCCAAGGCCAATGTACAAAACCCAACAAGCAGCAACTTCACTTCACCAAAGTTCTGGAAAAATTGGGCAACAACATGCCACAAAAACACACAAAGAAACAACAACACAATACTACAAAATTCTCCAAGTTTTAACCCCATAAACTTAAAGAAATCAAAAAGGGAATTACTTACCCTTTTTTGGATATGTTATCAGCTAAAGTAGGAGTAAACTCCTACTCTTTCCTCTGCCTAGAATCATCTAAAATGCAGCAATACCACAATCAACCACAAGACAACAACAAACCATAGCTTTCTTCCAAGGTTCTCTTTTCAAAGCCCAAAAGAGACAAGAGTGAAGTTTCTTACCTGGGATATAGTTTCACCATGTAATAGGGCTTTGAGTTCTCTGAATTCTGAAAAAAAAATCAACTAAAATGGAGTAGAAATGAGATTTCTAGCTCAATTTTACTTCATATAGGCGGGTTGGCCAAGGTTTGGGCGGCGCCCCAGTGCGGCGCCCGTGCGACATGCTCTCTCTCTCTCGCGCGCGCCTGCTGCTTGCCTGTCTCAGCGCCCGCGCGCCTAGGCGCTTTCTCAGCCAACAGTGCTTTCTTCAAATGAGCATAACTTTTTGCTTCAAACTCCGATTGACGAGCGATTTTTTTCACTGTAAACTAGACTCAAATACCTTTCATCTGACAGGTTATGGGACTTCTGTATTATTATATGTTTGGAGATATGACCATTTAAAATTGACCCTTATTTATAAACTTCACATACTCTTCGCTTTTCCCTTTGCACATGTTTCCCTCCTCACCTACGGACAACATACAACCCATAATTCCCTTAATATGACATATAACCATCAAATAATTATCAAAGAAAAATTTTGGGGTGTAACAACTATTGAACAAGATAACTGAAACCTATCCTATTCTTCCTTTTAACCCACATCAGTTCCTTCTCCTGAGTTCAACCAACGAGCCAATAGATAATATTCGAAAGGTGATCAGTCTAATGATTAAGCATGAAAACATGTAAGCACAAACAATCTTGAAAAGAACAACTGAAAATCTAGTATAAACAAATATTCAATCTGCAACCATCAGCCATGGACAAAACCCCAGAGCCAAAGTTTATCCACTCATGTTCAAGTGTAAACCCAATAATTCATCATTCAAATTAACAAAGATAAAAGTTAAAAAGAAAAACCTAGAAGAAAATGAACTTCTTGTCTCTCCCCCAAAATATTGCGTACAATCAATCTATATGATGAAACATGCCTAACAAATGTCCTAGACAAGGTATTTATAAGCTCAGTAACAAATAACTCTTTTGCTATTGAGTAATTCAGCTTTTAGACTTAGAAAAATCCATCCCAGATAGGCCTTGGCGCTCTGCACCACTCATCTCACCAAACTTGGCTTGAATTTCCTCTAAAGTTGAGTTTTTGGCGCAACGCACTAGCCATCTCGCTAAGGTGTTAGTCAAAATTCTACACTTCTGGGACCTGGCGCGCCACTTATGCCAATGCACCAGAGTGTTAGAAAATTTTTCCAAGTCCGGAACCTCTCTGGCGCTCCGCTCCACTCAAATCACCAAGGCGTTGATCAAAGTTTCTTTTGAAGTTCGAGCTCTAGCACGCCACGCCAGCCATAGCACCAATTCTATGAAGTTAGGTAGCTGGCGTGCTACTCCAGAAATTTTCTCGAATTCTTCTTTCTTCACACCTTGGACCATTTTTGAGTCTTTTTCCATGTATTACCTGCTTAAATTATCGAAAAACACTTGTTGGCTCATTTAACATACACATTCATGAAATCAAGCATTTCATAAGGATAATCATCTCAAAGCGTGGTAAAAGATGGGTAAAAGTATGGCAAATGGGTATAAGAATATGCCCAACATCACCACCCCACACTTAAACCATTGCTCGTCCTTGAACAATCCTTACTTATATGCAACAGACACATCTTTTCACACCACTTGTCACCTCTATCAACTCTCACTCAAGCAACTAGAACAAAGCTCATGAATAAGTAGTTCATTAATTTAAAACCAATCCACAACACATACACAAAGAAGCTCTTCACATTCGAAACTACATACTTTCTATAACTAACTCATCTATTTACAAAACAACGCCAACATGATTAAGTATGAAAAATGTAGAACACAATGCGCTGACTTTGAATATTTTGTGCCCTCACTCATTTAGTGACTTTCCTTCCCTCATATTATCAGTTCAAAACTTGGAACATAATAAAAAAGGCACGCTCGCCCTCACAAATGATATTTCATACACACGCAGCATACCATAGGCTTGCCTCTTATGTATAGTCAGATTACTTCAAAAAGAGTAAGATCATAAAGACTTTTCCTAGTTGTAATGTCGGGTAGGGGACGAGTAGGAATGATTTTCTTTAATAGTGGCTACCAATCCTAAACACTTTAAGTTATTTTCATTTTCATCTTTCTTGTCCGCCTATTATTCTTCTCACTGCTCACCCTTTTTTTCACTAATCCCCTTTTCTTTTCTCATGCCCCTATTCACACTACTTGACTGCTAGTTTTTTCTTATAAGATCAACAAGAATAATCAACCATTAAAATCATTCATTTATTTTCTAGCAGCAAGTAAACATGTTATTTTGTGTGGGAACCCCACTTTCCTATTTTCTCATCATTAGCCATCCACATACAACTTATTACAGCCCAATGAACTAACACAGAAGTTTGACAACTATTACTAGAACCCACTATAATTTTAGCAAAGATAGAATAAACAGAAAATCTCTTTCCTCCACCCCACACTTAAACAGTGCACTATCCCCAGTGCACAAGCATATCATGTCAAATAAGGAGAGAAAAGAACTTTATGGGCCTCCAAGAAAAGTAATCATCATCAAGATTATATTCCTAATCATGATCATCATTATCATCCCCTTTTGTGTCATCAACCTGCATAACTCCAGTGGTGGAATCCTCCTCCTCATCATCATTATCATCAACTGCATCAGTTAGTATTGTAGGCTTATCATCATCTAACGGCTCCTCAAAATCCGATCTCACCTAGCATATCATCATGGAACTATATCTGAGTGGGTACCACTCCTCTAGTGCCGATATCTCCTCAGTAGCTACGAGTCTACCTCTAGTCATCAGTTGCAGCTCAAACATCCCAAAAATACGGTCTCTCCAATTGTCATCCCGAGCATTGCGCTCGACTTGAGTGAGAAATGGTGTTGATGAGTTGGACAACTCCTTGTCTTTTATGAAATGTCATTTTTTCCTTCTTAGTGCCCTGGTAGGGGTATATGAAGGTCTGCCTCCTCTTCCTCAATGTCAGGCTCCCACAAGAATTGAGTTAACAGGATGCCATAACTTCCATTGGCAGTTATCCCTAGATTGCCACATGTTGTCCCTCAGCACTATGCCAAAGTTAATTGGCAGCCCCTTCATCAGTATATACACCATTACCACTCTCTCTTGAGTAATTTCCATGGTGTGTGACCCTCGGAAAAGTACAGTACAGACCAACTTGACCAAAACTCTGGCCTCCTTAGTCAAGTAGGAGAATGAGACTGTCGAATGAGTGCCATTTTCACCTCTTTTCCACCGGGAAGAAGAATGCTCTCTCCACAAAATGTAGTGAATGTCACAGTATGGGGGCTTCTCAAGGAACAAGAAATACATCTCTGGTTCCACCACTGGCATGCCAAGGAATGCACTGAAAGACCTGGCCGTGAAGTGGACCATTTGTCCCTGCACCTTAATCTTTATGCTCTCTCCATACGAGGTGTTCCAATTGGCATAAAATTTCCTCACAAAGATGAGTTTGCACTCCTCTGGCTCAGCAAACACGTACCCAAGCCCCAACACACGAATAGTGTCCCAAATGGTGGAGAACCTCAAGTGTCAGGTGTCCCTCATCAATTCAATTCTCCGGGGCATACTTGGCTTCTTTTTGAACATTGAACCACTTAAGCCCATGCTCCCCCACAACCTTGGATCCAAACCTCCTAGAAGGGGGTGCCTTTTGAGCTGACGAGCTTGATGCAATTCCCTTCCTGAGCCTTTTGAACCCCCTCTAGGGACTGCTACTATTTCCTTTCCTTTGTCTGCGCGTGAAGCCATAACACCTATCAATTAACATAAATAATCAAAAAAATTAGTTCATGAACAACACGTCTAGCTAATTAGGTGTAAGATGTGCAAAATAACCCCACACATAATTTTCTAACATAATTGTGAGAAATTTTCAAATAGGGTACTCATACTTTCCCCATTATCATGCCAAATCTCATTAGCTCAATTCATTCACAAACTTTCACTCCAAACCGCATTCATGATTTTCCTTACATCCCTCTCGATTTTTAGGAGTGCTTTAAGTTAGCCACTCACTTCACTTCCTCCATTATTGTTCCATATTTCACAACAACCAGAGCGTGGAAGTGTTCAAAATATTCAACCAACAAATTACATGAATTTCTCTAATTTCCACAATGAATTAACATGAATTTTTATCCACCAAATATTTTCACAATTCAAGCATCACATTATTCAAGTAACTTCTCCTCTACAAAATACTCCAAATTCACTAATTTTCATGAAATTCTCTGCAATCTATTCATCAGCCTCTTCATACCACATCTTACAACCACAAAATTTCAACCAAAAAAAGCAACCCAAAAAAGGATACAACATTATTATCGAAGATCATATAGTATTTAAGTCATGAAAACTCACAATATGAAGTTCAAGCTTCCTGCCCAACAATGGTGATTTTGCTTTTTTGATTTGGGGAAGAAGGGTAATGGGAGCATTCTTACACCATTCGATACCAAAGGAGAGAAGAAATTTACTTACTTTGAGTTGGAGATTCTTGCTTCACCAAGCTTTTTGGAGAAGACAACAATGAGGGAAATTAGGAGAGGGACTTACGGCTTAAGAGAGAGAAGAGAGAAAAAAAATTTCTTTCTATTTGACATTTTAGAGAGAGAAGATGAATAGGAATTAAAATAATGAGCATCGGTCATCGATTTTCATTAATTTAGGTTTTTTGGGTCGGACTTGACCTATAGGCCTAAAACAAATTTACTAGAACTATCCCTGGCACGGTGCACTAGTCAATGCCCAATACTCTTAGAAAGAAATTCTTAGTGAATTAGGTCTGGCATGGCGCCAGCCACTACACCAGCCTGAAAAAAAATTCTTCTAAAGTTCAACACTTGGCGCCCCACGCCAGGTATTCCTCCCTAGACTTAGAATTTTTTTAGCTTTCTTTCTCCACTCTTTCACCACAAATTCCCTGTTTGTCTCTACAAAACAAAAAAAAGTGTTAAAAAGATGGGTTGCCTCCAACCAAGCACCTTATTTATAGTCATAGAATGACATTCACAGGTTGGCTCCCGTATAGTGCCTGATTTATCATCGTGGTACAACACAAGACTTCTCACTTCTCCAATTGAGTGAGATGATTTGTAACCTGATTTCTTGCTGAGTTAACTCGAAACACATGCTGCTCAATGACCTGCTTAGAATTCCCCGGCTACACCATTGTGCTCTTCTTAAGCTCCTCATAGTGAGGTGGTAACCTTGCTTCTCTAAATATATCAAAAACTGCCTCTTGACCATCCACAATCATCAAGATCTTGCCTGACTTCACCCTTATGACTACATCAGTGGTGGACAAGAATTCTCTTCCCAAAATGATGGAACTGCTTCATCGGCCTAATAGTCAAGGATGATAAAGTCCACTGGCGGGATGAACGGTCCCACTTTGATCAATGCATCTTCAATAATGCTCTTGGAATAAGTGATAGACTTGTCAGTCAACTGCAATGTCACTGTGGTGGGACGTGGTTCTCCTAACACCAAAGTTCTAAACAATGATAAAAGCATAAGGTTGATGCTTGCACCCAGATCACAGAATGTTGAGCCAGCCTCTCTATTTCCAATTTTAATTGTAATAGTAAAGCTCTCAGGGTGTTTAAGCTTCTTTGAAATCTTATATTTCACTCAGAAATTGCACTCTTCTGTGGGAGCTACAGTTTTGAACTTTTTGAGCCTTCATTTGTTTTCCACAATATCGTTAAGATATCAAGTGTACTTTGGAACCTCCTGCAATAACTCTACCAATGGTTGATTCACATGCACATGCTTCAATACATCAAGAAACTTCTCACAAGCTGCGTTCTCCTTCTGCTTTTTGAATCTCTATGGAAATGGAAGGGGGTGGTGTAGCTTCTACCACTTTATGTTGTGAATGGCTTGACTCACCAATCTCCTGTTTTGACTACCTGCTCTATCTCTGCTTTGTTATCTCTGGGTATACTCATCCAAAACATTTTTATAGAGAAAATTTTCACTAAGTTCCACGAATACCATCAAATGCCTATGGGGATCCTCATACGGCTTGCCCTGATATTGATAAGTGTTTTGAAGGAACCACATGGTTCCCTCCTTCAATTCAAAGTTTCCAATGATGACCGACTTGATGATCACTTTAGAAGCATTCTCCAAGTTTGGTTGAGCAAAACTGAGCACTAAAATCCTTTCTTTGTTGTTGCCGTGTGCTTTCTCATTGTTTTCTACCATTGCTAACCACCAAAAAGTTCTTTCAATTTTAGGATAAAGGTGAGTCAAGGATTGGTTCCTGACTTCTAGTAGCTGGCATACAACTAACAAACACCACCTCAAACTTTTAACAACCAACAACAAACGTAAAATGCGGAATAGTGTAATAAAAATCCTAACCACAAACAATCAATCAATTCAAGTCCCCAGCAATGGCGCCAAAAACTTTATATTGCAAGAACACGTGGTCGTCAAGTAATATAGGATGGTGAAGTCCCGATATCGTACCCACGGAGACTTGATTGCTTAATTGCTTAAGTTTTGAACCTTTATTTCACTATTCATAAAAACACAAGTAAAATGGGGAATTAGTTTTGGGATTATTCTACTAAACTTGAAATGTAAATTAAACTAAGAACCAAATTCATTTTCAAAGTGTTTGTAATTCAAATAATGGTAGAAATCCAGGGTTTTGGCGTTAGGATTTAAATATGCTAGACAATGTTATTCTAAGATTTCTAGTTGCAAGTTATGAACTCACTTCTCAACTATTCTTCCGAATAACCAAAAACTATCTCATGAACCCTAATACCTATATCCCTATAGTTGCAGGAAAAACATGAGATGATGGTTGAATCTACTTGGCTCAACTGAATAGAGTTGTAGGGTATATCCTTATCCTCAACAACGAAATCAACTCTTGAACTATTGAAGAAGATAATTAAAACCTATTCTATGGTTTCTTTTAACCCTCATTAGTTCCCTCTCCCGAGTTCGAGATCAGGTTAACACTACTCCAGTTATCTCACTGGGCCAAATTTTCTCGAATTCTTCTTGTTTCACCTGTGGATATTTTTTAGTCTTTTTCCATGCGTTACCTATCAAAATCATCTAAAAACACTTGTTAACACATTTACGCACACATTCATGAAATCATGCATTTCATAAAGATAATTATCTCAAAACATGGTAAAATATGGGTAAAAGTATGGCAAATAGGCATAAGAATATGCCCAACATCACCAGGGCAAAGAACGATAAAGGCGTGATATCACTCGTAACCATGAGCCCAGTAGAGTAAGGAAGACACTCTCAACTGGAAAGGACTCCTGAGGCAAGGGGCAAGGGATACACTCTCGACAAGTGAGGACCCCTTATCCTTGGTGGCACGTAGTTCTAAGACCTAGGTGTGCTTAGCCCTGGCCTACTCGATGCTAGATACTACTCCGAAAATATGCATATTTCTCATAGACATGATCTTGGAACATACGTGGTTTTACATGGGCTATTTAGAAAACATGGGATCATAATAATACTTGTTATACGTAAACTAGCCATGAAAATAATGCCACTACTTTGGCCATGATACATAAGCTTGAGGCTCGTGGAATTCATGGATACTTGAATAAATAGTCATAACTTGAAATTATAGATTCATAGGATTGAAATCCATAAATTCATACATAATTGGGTGAAATCATCATAAACTTGAAAATATAGATCCATGAGAGATTCTAGTAAAAAACATGTAGTCATGGTCATAAATCATGAATGGAAGCATGAGAGAGTCGAATTCATTAAGAATCATGAGAATTTCATCATATTTGAGTCTAGCCCTAGAATTTACCATTTGTAACTTAAGGAATAGAGATCATGAAATTGATCTTGAAAAGGGCATGAGAGTGGAAGAATTCCCCCATTCATAACTCTACATATCTGGGCTTGAAGAATCTTTAACTTGATTTGGAGATCCAAGGGAAATTAAGGAAAAGATGATGAAGAATCGTAACTTCTCTTGAGGGGACTTGATCTTAACTTATAAGTGTTTAGGAATAGAATGAGGGTTTAGAATGAATAAAATCCCTTAAAACACTCTTTTAGGAGTCAAAATGACTTAGTTTAGGAGTTAGGAACATAGAAATTCCGAAAATAGCCTTAATGACTCGACTTCAAAAATCATTCCAGCAGACTTAATGGGTCACTTAACGACCCGTTAGGACACTTGATGGGTCGTCAAGTTCAATCTATTGCCACTATGAAGAAAATTCATTTCTCTGATCTTTTCTTGACACCTCCACTTAATAATTCATCATGACACTTAACGGATCACTCAACCAATCGTTGATGTTACCCAAGCGCACACAAGCACACCTGGTCATCAAGTAATATAGGACTGAAAGTCTCGATTATCGATCCCTCATAGACTTGTCAGTTCAATCTTTTAAGGTTGTTTCTCCTTTCACTATTCTATCAAACAGTTGAAATGGGGGGACAAGCCCCCAGCTAACTCTAAAGTCTAATGAANTTCAATCTTTTAAGGTTGTTTCTCCTTTCACTATTCTATCAAACAGTTGAAATGGGGAATGGTTTGGAAAATTAACTACCACAAACTTCAAATATAAAATTAACTAAAGTTTTTGCAAACTTGGTCTTTCTTTAGATGATAATAAAAAACTATGGAAATGACACTTTTAGTTTCAAATTGAATTTTCAAGACGTGATTACACTAGAACGATTCTTCCTATGGTTACTCGTTGTAAGTTACTTTTCCATTCCTTGCCACTCTCCCGAGCATCCAAGAACTATCTCATGAACCCTATCGCCTATATCCCTACGGTCGCAGGAGAAATATGAAACGACGAGTATGCATACTTTTATTTCAACTAAACAGGGTTGAAGGGTATATCCCTATCCTCAACAACAACTTCTATCCTCTCACTAATGGGTTCAAGAGTCTTTGAATTCTTATTTTATATTTACCTTTAACCCTTTCAATTCCCTTTCTCAAGTTCAACTGAAAGCCAATAGATTTACTTGTAAGTTGATCATTCTAATGAATAAGCAATTAAAACAAGTAAATATAAATAACCATTAATGAAGAACCAAAACTAGTATAAATCGGTCTATCAAACATCAACCATCCACATGGCCAAAACCCTATAGTATGAGTTTAGCCACTCATGGACAAGTGGAAAAATAAAGACTTAATCATCATCATTCAAAGAAAAACAATAAAGAAGAGAAAGAAAGCTAAGGAGAAACTTGTCTCTCTTTCCAAGCTGCATTACAACCCTCACAAAAAAGATATGTAATGTAAAAGTGATCCAAAGATTACTAACAAATGACCTAGAGGCTATATTTATATTTGAGCCTTCAAATGACGCTTCTTTCCTCAAGTACATGGCTTTAAAATTAGCAAATTTTGTCCCGAATTAGTCCTAGCGTGCTGCCCCCTCCATAGCCCTAAGTTGGGCTCGAGTTTCCTCTAAAGTTTAGCTTTGTCACCAAGCCCCATCCGTAGCACCAATGAGTTATCCAAATTTCTGAGTTTTAGAACCTCTCTAGCGCCTAGCCCCATCCATATCACCAGAATTTTGGGAAATATCTCTAAGTCTAGAATGCTTCTGGGATTTTATGCCATCCATCTTGCTAACATGTTAAGTGAATTATAATATGAAGTTTGGGACTTGATGTTGTGTGCCAGCCATAGCCCAAGATATGGTGCACATTTTTCTGAAGTTTTGGACCTAGCGCACGGCGCCAGCCATAGCCCTAGGTCCTTCTTCTCATACTCTTAGATCTTCACATGTTGAGCTAATTTGGGTCCTTATTCCCTGGTTTCCTACTCAAAACAACTAAAATCATTTGTTAGCTTACAAAAAACACAAACACATGAATTTATGCATTTTCTAAGGATTATGAACTCAAAACAAGATAAAAATAAGCAAAAACATGGCAAATCGGCAAAGAAATATGCCCAACACTAGTTGTTAAGACCCACAAAACCCCAACTTTTCACCAACTTTTTGCACTTAATTGATCACTTAACCACTCATCAAGTGACTTAGTGAGTCACTTGATGACTCGTTTTGCGACCCGGTGCAGGTTTTCTTGTTTTCTTCGTTTCAGCCCTCGGGTTTGATCTTAGGGACTTTTGGGTGTTACATTATCTCTCCCTTGAGAATATTCATCCTTGAATGTAGATTAAGCATACTGGAGGTCTAGGGAACGAAATGCAATCCCAAAACTGATCAACTATAACTCAAAACTGATAGAGTGACTAACTTTGAGCTGAAACACATGACTTAACTGAGTTCATGTAACATATATGCATAGTATGACATGAAAGGAACTGAAAGATATGAACTTGGTATAAAATTGGATAGAGTAATAAGGAGGAAACTGGTACCTCCTGCTGGAACTATGCTGGAAGGGAAAAGATACAGGTATCTAGCCATCATATATGCTTCGACTTCCTATGTAGCTCCCTCAACAAACTGATTTCTCCAAAAAACCCTTCACTGAAGCTACCTCCTTGTTCCTCAACTTCCGAACCTGACAACCAAGGATCTCAACCGGAATATCCTCATAGGTAAGGCTATCCTCTCACCGATGCTCTCTACTGGAACAAGTAGAGTTGGATCACCAATGCACTTTTTCAGTAAGGACACATGGAATACTGGATGCACCAAAACTAACTCCGCTGGTAGCTCTAACTCATAAGCCACCTTGCCAACTCGTCTCAGAAGCCTATAAGGACCAACATATCGGGGACTAAGCTTCCCTTTCTTATCGAACCTCATAAATCCCTTCATAGGAGACACCTTCAGAAATACCTAATCATGAACATCAAACTCAAGCTCTTTCCTCCTAACATCCGCATAGGATTTCTGCCGACTCTGAGCTATTTTCAGCCTTTCTCTAATAAGCTGAAATTTCTCAATAGCCTTATGAATTGAATTTGGCCCTATAAACGCAACCTCATCTACCTCGAACATTTCTATAGGAAACCTGCATCTCCAATCATAAAGAGCCTCAAATGGAGCTATATAAATATTGGAGTGGTAGTTGTTATTATAGGCAAACTCAATGAAAGACATGCGATCATCCTAACTACCCTTGAAATCAATCAGTCACACTCTAAACATGTCCTCAAGAGTTTGAATGGTCCATTTGACCTGACCATCTTTCTGCAGGTGAAAAGCTGTGCTAAGCTTCACCTGAGTACCAAGGTCCTTCTGAGATGATCTCCAAAGATGAGAGGTGAACTGAGTAACCCTATTTGAGATGATAGAAAATGGAACTCCATGTAACCAGACCAACTCCCGGATGTAAAGTCTAGCATAATCCTCAGCCAAATCTATAGTTTTGATTGGTAAGAAGTGTGCCAATTTGGTCAAGTTTCCTATGACCACCCATATAGAGTCATACTGTCGGGGTGTATGAGGTAATCTTATTATGAAGTCCATGTTGATTTCTTCCCACTTTAAAGTAGGAATGTTGATGTCCTAAAGAATACCTCTAAGTCTCTGATGCTCAACCTTCACCTAATGGCAATTCGGACATGTAGCTAGAAACTTTGCAATGTGTTTCTTTATTCCATTCCACCAATAGACTTCCCGTAGATCACGGTACATCTTGGTGGCACCTGGATGAATAGAATACTGAGAGCCACGAGCCTCTCTCAACATTCATTCTCTCAAGTCATCCACAGTCAGAACACATAATCAGCCCTGATATCAAAATACACCATCTCCCCCTTGGGAGAAAACCTCCATTTTCTGATTCCGGATAGCTTCATTCAACTTCCCTTGGGAGAAAACCTCAACTTTCTGATTCCGAATAACTTCCTTCAACCTTACAAAAATGGGATCCTCATCTTTACTTTCTTTAACTTCTGCCACTAAGGAAGATTTCGACCCATTAAAAACAATAACACCACCATCTGCCGAATTTATAAGGCGAACCCCTAGACGAGCAAGCCTATGAACATCCTTCACAAATTTTTTCCTCCCATCTTTAACATGGACAAACTCTCCATGGAAAACCTACTAAGAGCATTTTCCACTATACTGTCCTTGCCTGGATTATAAAGAACACTTATCCCATAGTCCTTGAAAAGCTCTAGCCATCTCCTTTGCTGCAAATTCAGATCCTTTTGAGTAAACACATGCTGAAGGCTCTTGTGGTCCGTGAACACATCCACACGTACCCCATACAAATAGTTTCTACAAATTCTCAGGGAAAACACCACTACTGGTAGCTCAAGGTCATGCATAGGGTAATTCTTCTCATTATTCTTAAGCTATCTTGAGGCATAAGAAATGACCTTCCCATGATACCTCAACACACATCCAAGACCAATCCTTGAAGCATCACAATACACAATAAATCCATTCATGCCCTCCGATAGGGTCAAAATTGGAGTTGAAGTGAGTCGAGCCTTTAACTCCTAAAAACTCTTTTAACTAGCATCAGACCACTGAAATTTGACCTTGTTCTGGGCCAACTTAGTAAAAGGTGTTGCAATGGATGAAAATCCCTCTATAAATCTCCTGTAGTAGCTAGCTAAACCCAAAAAGCTTCTAATATCAGTAGGGCTAACAGGTCTAGGCCAGTTCTTCACCACCTCAATCTTTTGAGAGTCTACCTACACACCCTCACTAGACACCATATGACCCCAAAATGCCACTAAATTCAACCAAAACTCACACTTACTGAATTTAGCAAACAACAGACGATCCTTAAGTGTCTGCAACACAATCCTCAAATTAGCGGCATGCTCCTTCTCACTCCGAGAGTATATGAGGATGTCATATATGAAGACAATGATGAACATTTCTAAATACTACTTGAGTACCCTATTCATCAAATCCATGAAAGCTGCAGGAGAATTTATTAGTTTAAAAGATGTAACCACAAACTAATAGTGACCATACCGAGTCTTAAAGGCTATCTTCAAAATGTCACTCTCCCTAACTCTGAGCTGATGATAGCTGGATCGTAGGTCTATCATTGAAAAACACTTAGCACCGTGGAGATGATCAATCAAGTCATCAGTCTTGGAAAGAGGATACTTATTCTTGATTGTGGCCTTCTTCAACTGATGGTAATCAATACACATTCTAAGAGAACCATCCTTCTTTCGAACAAAGAGAACTGGAGCACCCCACAGGGATTTACTAGGTCTAATAAAACCCTTATCTAGAAGATCTCTCAACTTTTCCTTCAAATCCTTTCGCTCGGCTGGAGCAATTTTGTAAGGAAGGATGGATATGGTCTGTACATTGGGAAGAGGGTCAATACCAAATTCAATCTCCCGCTCAGGATGGACTCCTGTTAGATCATCTGGAAACACCTCTAGATACTCACATAAAACAGGAACTGACTGGAGAGTTGAGGTCTCATACGTAGAATCCCTAACCCAAACTAGATGATGCACACGATCCATAGAGATCATCTTCCTATCCTTAAGGCAGCAGACAAAGCAACCTATAAGCACCGCGGAACTACCCTTCCACTCTAGGACTGGCTCACCTAGAAATCAAAACTCTACTGACCGAGTTCTACAATTAACTGAAGCACAACAAGCATACAACCAAACCATACTAAAAATGACATCAAAATTGATCATGTCTAACTCCACTAAGTCAGTTGGGTGAATTTCTAAAGAACTGTGATAGGGAAATTTTTGTGTACCCGTCGAGCTATGACTGATTCACTGATAAGAGTAGAGACTGAGAAGAGTTCTGAAAGGACGTCGAGAATGAAATAAAAAATATTAGCAACATTAGGAGTCATGAAGGATAATGTGGCCCCTGAGTATAGAAATGCATAAACAGCAAGATGGGAGACTTGTAACATAGATGTGACCATATATGGTGAGCTCTCCTGCTCCTGGTGAGATGCTAATACATAGAACTTGTTCTGGTGCTGCCCGCCTCCTGCACTAGAAGATGCGCCCTACTGAGATGGAAGAGCTGTTGGAGTTGCTGAAATAGTGCTGGGGCATGGCTCTACCGTCACCTTGTTTGGATGAAGGGAAATCTATAAGTCTATGTTGGGGCTTCCCACACCCGTAGAAAGAATCTGAGCCAATAAAGCACTCTCTTGGGTGGTTCTTACCATACCTCCTACAAGTTGGGAAATTGCGCTCCCCCGACATGCTCCTCTAACCCCTAGAGCCTGATGCTCTACCTCTCTGATCACCTTTGAGCATGGATGGAACATTGGTTGATGATGGAGCTGAGGCTGACGACCTCTAATAGGATTGTGTGCGATATCCACCACTAGACCTCTGTTGAGAATACCCAAAGTTCCCTGTCCTAGCCCTCTTGTCCTCTCTCTCCTTCTCCTTCATCTTCTTATCCTCGATCTACTAAGCACAAATCATCAATCTAGAGATATCCATGTCACTGATCAGCATAGCGACCCTTCACACCTTGACCAATGAGTCTTGCAACCCTATTCACAAACTGGCTCATATGAGCTCTCGGCTCGGCAACCATCTCCAGAGCATACTTAGAAAGCTGGGTGAACTTCAGGCATACTACTAAATAGTCATGTCATTATGCTTCAAATTGATAAATTCCACTACCTTTCTTCCCTCAACTCTCAGGGAAATAACCTGTCCAAGAATGTTGTAGCAAACTCATCCTAAAAAATAGGAGTTGCACCTACTCCATGACCCTTCTTCCACTATTGGAACTAGCTATAAGCTACCCCCTTTAGCTGATAGGAGGAAAAGTCTACACTCTCCTCTCCTGAAACACCTATGATCTGGGTAACCTTCTAGATCTCCTCTATGAACTCTTTTGGATCCTCTTCCACCTTAAAACCATAAAACTTTGGCAAGTTCATCATGGTGAAGTCTCACACCCTAGCCGCTGCTACATTCCCATTCATATGCACATAGGCCACCGTATGTTGGTTTACCTAGACCATCATAACCTGACCTAGCATCTGAAAAGCAGAACTAAACTCAGCATGAGTAACCTGCTCATGCAAAGGATCAGCTGGAGCTAGTGGGGTTGGTTGATGCCCATCTCCATTGTCATTCCCATGGCCATTGCCATTGCTATTTCTTGTTCCCTTAACTTAGCGAGGAGGCATATTTCAGCAAATGCACATAGCACGAGTTAGAATGATAGAGAGTTAAACTTCATCGCACGACATAGATCATGAAAGAAGAGATGTTTCCTAAAACATCTAGTAGTCTCCTCCTTATAAGTGTGATGCGTTTCACACCCATGAAAAAAATATACTTAATGCGGCTTTTAGACACACGTAAAACCTAGCTCTGATACAAAGTTTTTTATGATCAAATCATGGACTCGGTTCACAACACGGGACCTAAAATCACGAATGGCTTCAAGATAACTATATCACATACATAGCATATTCGAGAGCATACTAAGCGGAAAAAAATCATAACTCAACATAATATAAGTGGGAGTATAAATTCCATAAAAAATAAGTGGGGACAATAAGTCAACACACTGAATCGTCTAATACATATCTGTTTGAAAAGTCTCTAGTCATAAGATCAGCTGATGGGACAACACTCCAAACTACCTCAACTAAGTCTTAAACTAAAAGACATAGACATAAGACATAAATCTGATAAATGTCCTCGAAAGATGAGGACTCACCCAAACTTGGGCTAATATGAATTGGATTAGAGAGGGAGCGGTGCTAACATCTGGGCTGAGTCTGGTCACCCAAACCTATATCATGAGACGATATAGCATAGAATATGTGGTCAGTACTTTGAATGTACTGAGTATGTAAGATAATTAAAACATACTAGTAAAATGATAGTCTAAAATCATGAGTATAAGGTAAGTACTTAACATGAGAGTAAGAACAACATGCTAAAGTCATGATCGCGGGCTAGTCATAAACATGAGTTATTTCTCATAAGCTAAAATATAATGACCCAAGGGTTTGAAAATAAAATCATATGGTTTGACATATTTGAAAACATAAGTAAAAGCTCATAATCTGATCAATGGGTCAATCATACCATAAAACATGAGATCATAAATCCTGTACATTAATAGCTGAAAACATGAGGAACAGTGGGAGGCTTTATCATAACCGACAGAATCATGAATGAGAACATGATGCCCCAACTATCTCGCTCAAGTGGGCAGAGTCGTCCTAAGCCTTTCCAGGGAAAAGAACAATAAAGGCATGATATCATTCGTAATCATGAGCCCAGTAGCGTAAGGAAAACACTCTCAACTAGCAAGGACTCCTTAGGCTAGAGGCAAAGAACACACTCTCAACTGGTGAGGATCCCTTATCCTATGATGGCACATAGTTCTGAGACCTGGGTGCGCTGCACCCAAGCCTAGTCAATGCTACATACTGCTACCAAAATATGCATATTTCTCATAGAAATAATGATGATATTTATATGGTTTTACATGGGGTAGTTAGAAAACATGGAATCATAATTATACTTGTCATACGTAACCTAGCCATTAAAACGATGGCTCTACTTCAACCATGATACATAAGCTTGAGACTTGTGGAATTCATGTATACTTGAATAAATATTCTTTTCTTGAAATCCATAAATTCATACATAATTAGGTGAAATCATAATAAACTTGGAAACATATATCCACGAGAGATTCTAGTAGAAAACATGTAGTCATAGTCATAAATCATGAATGGAAGTATGAGAGAGTCGAATTTCATCATATTTGGGTCTAGACCTAGAATTTACCAATTTGGAACTTGATGAATAGAGATCATGAGATTGAGCTTGAAAAGGGTATGAGGGTGGAAGAATTCCACCATTCATAACCCTGCATACCTGGGCTTGAAGATTTTTAACTTGATTTGGAAACCAATGGGATTTTGAGGAGTAGATGATGAAGAACCCTAGCTTCTCTTGAGGGGACTTGATCTTCATTTAGATGTGTTTAGGAGTAGAATGAGGGTTTAGAATGAATAAAACCCCTTAAAACACCCTTTTAGGAGGCCAAAACAACTTAGTTTAAGAGTTAGGAACATAGGACTTATGAAAATATCCTCAATGACTCAGCTTCAAAAATCATCCAAGCGGACTTCATGGGTCATTTAATGACCCGTTAGGACACATGACGGGTCGTCAAGTGCCATCCATCACCACTGGGAAGAAAATTCATTTTTATGATCTTTTCTTGATGCCTCCACTTAACAAATTGTCATGACACTTAACAGATCATTTAACTAGTCGTTAAGACCCTGAAAACCCCAACTTTTCACCAATTTTTTGCAGTTATCAGGTCACTTGACGACCCATTCTGTTACCTGGTGCAGGTTTTCCTGCTTTCTTCATTTCAGTCATTGGGTCTGATCTTAGGGATTTTTGGAGTGTTACAATCACATTCTCATATGAAATACAAAATTTAAATAAATTGACTTACTTTAATCCCTTGAACTTCTAGTATCGTTCTTCTGAGTTACTTTATCCTCTTATTTCAAAAATAAGTGGGGATATTTAGATTTCATTTGTTCTTCAACTTCCCATGTTATTTCTTCCACATTATTGTTCCTCCAAAGTACTTTCACGGAGGCTATGTCTTTAGTCCTCAACTTTCAAATCTGGTGGTTAAGGACAGCAATAGGAATCTCTTCATAAGAGAAATCTTCCATAATCTGCACATCTTTTACTGGGGTAATACGAGGGGGTCCTCCTATATATCTCCATTTCATTAAAATATGAAAGATTGGGTGAACTGCTGCTAATTTTAAAGGAAACTCTAGCTCCTTCGCTACTTGGCCTATTCTTTGAAGGATTCTGTATGACCCAATATATCTTGGACTAAGCTTATCTTTCTTACCAAATCTCATAGGGCCCTTCATCGGAAAACTTTTAGGAACACCCAATCATCAACATTAAACTCTAACTCTAGGTGTCACACATCTAAATTTGACTTTTGTTTGCTCTGAGCTATTAGTAATTATTCTCGTATTAACTTTCTCATTTCTTCAGCTTGATGGACCAATTCAAGTCCTAATAATTTAGTTTCTCCGACTTTAAACCAATCAATTGGAGATCTATATGTTAGTCCATATAAAGCTTCATAAGGGAATATTTAATATTGGTATGGTAGCTATTATTATATGTAAAATCAATAAAGGGTAAATGAGTGTCCCAACTTCCTTTAAAGTCCTTCACAGATATCTGCAACATATCTTCAAGCATCTGAATAGTACCTCTGCCTGACAGTCAGTTTGGGAATGGAACATCGTATTGACATTCACCTGAGTATCTAAACCTTGTTGGAAGGACCTCCAAAAATGTACAGTAAATTGAGCACTCCTATATGAGATAATAGAAATTGGTACGCCATGAAGTTGCACTATCTCTTTTATATATAATTTAGCATTATCGTCTATCGTGTAATTAATTCTAAGAAGTAGAAAGTGAGCGAACTTCATGAGCCTATCTACTACTACCCATATAGAGACATACCTTTGGCTAATGGGAGGCAACCCTATGATAAAATCTACATTAATCACTTCCCATTTTCACATTAGAATCTCTATGGATTGGGTTAATCCTCTGAGTTTCTAGTGCTCAATATTTGTTGACAATTTTGGCACTGATTTACAAATTTTGCAGTATCCTTTTTCATACCATTCAACAAACATAGCTTTTTAAGGTTGTGGTACCTCTTTGTATCTCCTAGGTAAATTAAACACCAAGAGTGATGAACTTCTGTCATAATTTTTTCTCAGAATCTCCCTATATCTGGAACATATAGCCGATCTTGATATCTAAAAACTCTGTCTTCTTTAACTCCCAACATAGACTTCCTTTGCTGTGGAATTTCATCCCCTAATAGAAATAATTTAGAATCATCATACTGTTACTTATTTTCTTCTGATATAAGTGAAGATTCTACTATATTTTGAAGAATAATTCCTCCATCATTCGGATCTAGGAGCCGAACTCTCAAACTAGCCAGATGGGTCTAACTCTTTAGTCATCTCTACCCTATCTAATTTTACATGCTTCAAGCTATCCATAGATTTTCGGCTAAGAGTTTCTGCTACTATATTAGCCTTGCCCAAATGGTATAGGATATCAACATCATAATCTTTTAACAACTTAAGTGTTAAACCCCGTAAGATGTTTGATCGCGGGCAAAAATAGCATGTCCAAGTGATACTTGATAACTTAGTTTTACCTTGTTTATCTAAGTATTTTATACATTTTCATGTAATTTTATATAAATGTGAAGATATGTGCTAACCAACATGATTAGTCCTTGTTTTGTAGGTATTAATGATTTTTAGGAACTAAATCGAAAGTTGGTGAAGGAGAGGAATGGATTCGGAAGGCAACGGGCGGAAGTCGGCAGAGGCCATGGCAAGCGGCCGCACCGAGCGCGTGCCCTTGGCTGTGCGTGTCTGGGTGCCCAGTGCCATGCGTGTGCCACGCCAATACCGAGCATGCGCGCGACGAAACGCGAGCACGGCATCCCGCGCGCGGCCGTGTGCAGCCGAGGCACCGCGACAAGGGGTGCCATCGCGCTTGAGGCGTGACACGCTTCCAACGCGGCGAGGTGCTGCCTAGGGTCGAGTTTTTGTGCATTTTCGAAGAGAAAGCCTCCGCGTTTGGGCGTAGTGTCACCCAGGAGGCAATGCTCGAGTGTTGCACTCGTGACACGTTGCTTGATATTCGGGGATAAATTCCTACTAATATAAGTAGCACACTTAGGTTTATTTTTACATATTCGACTTGGTGGAGCAAGAACGTGGGTTACGGGCGGTTGAGAGGGCGAAAATTCTTAGGGTTTTCTCTATCCCTTTCTTAACTCTTTTAATTGTTTGTATGATTTACACTTTCGTTTAACGATGTTTTAATCCACAAATTAGTGGCTAATTTCACTTCTTCTTGAGGGTTAGGAACAATTGTATTGAAATGTAATTGTTGATCATCGGTTTTCCATCTTTTCTTTCATAGTTGTTCTATTAATTCTTGTTCTTACGCATTGATATCGGCGATGTTAATGTAAATCAAAAGTCAGGTTTCACTCGAGAAAACCTGGCGGAAAGTTGTGAGTGTAGGATGTAATCTTTTCTTGGATTTGGGAAAATTGAGAATTGATTTACCTTCGAGGATGAAATATACACAGAAAGGTCATATTAGTCAAGTGTGGAATCGGTTTTGTATGGCTAGAACATGAATTTCTTCTTATCACGAGAATGTAGGTGGAAGGTTCATGATTCTTAAGTTGGGTTAAATACGAGAGTTTTTAATCCATAGGCATAAGTTCCGACTAGCAACCGGAGAAAAGATAAACCATGTTGTATGTCGATAATTAATTTCTTTACATGTTCGTTCTAGCCTCGGCATGCTCACGTTCATAGTTCGGACTCACTTGTATATTTATTTTAGGCGTAGTATAAAATTAGATAACAAAAAATATAAAAAATTTTCTCTGCTTTGTTGTCTTCATTTTGATTCTGATAATTGACACTTGAGGTGATTTTGCCTGTAGTCCAGTCTGTGGGATCGTGCAGCTTCTTGAGCCACTTTTACTACTTGTTCGACCACGTGCACTGAAGTAGTCATCCCGAGCAATGAACAATATTAGCGGTTGATATGCGTGCGCATGGATTTGTGACAGTAATAGAAGCTTGACTCGTGTAGGAAAAGCCTCAGAAATAGGATTAGGCGAGGCTAGGTCGCAAAGGACAGCACGATAGTAATCTGCCTACGGGTGGCGGCATGGCGCGCCAAGCGAACCCAGGCTGCTTGGGCGCGGCGCGGCAGGCGGGTAGACACGCGCCACCACCCATGTATACATATAAGCCTCCTTGTTTAATTTAAAAAAAATTTGAGATGATCTTTTGACTAGAATAGGGAGAGCATGCAATTTTCAATAGATTTTCATCAAATTACGCTATCAAATGCGGGTCAAATACAAGTTAGCCGGGTAACAAGTCTTAGGCCCACGGGAAGAATTTCTACAATGTGATTTCTCAAAGATTCGCATGGCATACTGGAACCCTGCCGAGTTAAGGTTGTCGGAATTTACTCAAATTGAATTCTAGACAGCCCACCGGACAACGAGCTTATTCCTCCCTTACCGAACTCTCGAAATTGTGTGTTTGGCCAAGTTAAGTAGTTGATTTATAGTTAGCATTTTTATTGAATGATATTATTCTATAATTTAGTATTATTGAAACTAACCCTATTCTCTCAGTATAAGGGCTAGGTGAGTGGAACCCACTTTGGCTGCAAATTCAAACTAATTAGTTAAATGAGAATTAGAATTCAAGGTATGTTAAGTCTTATTCCTTTGAAAAGTTATTCTCGTCGTATAATGATACGACCTATGTTTTGAATATGAACAACGTCTATATGTTGTAATTAGCTGCTACTAGTATATAAGGATTATGTATGTCGTGATTAGTTGCTATCGTTAGACTATGATCACATATGTTGTGGCTAGCTGTTAGAAAACATATTAAGAGTATATTGCGGTATCCTTGTCGGGAAAAGAAGATTTTAAGTGTGACTCACACTAGAAAGTGTCATAGCAACTCTTACGCCCCGCCTACATTCCCTTTTGTGTTAGTAAGGTATTGATATTTTGTTGTCATGCATAGGCTTTTGAAGTTGGTCATAGTTGTTGAGCCTAAGTGTAAGTTGAAACGGCTTGTAAGCAATGGAGCGATATAACTATCGGTTTGGTGGGCGTATTGTTAGTAAATCTACTTCCAGTTTGTTGGCATACCTTGAAGCCTCAAGGGCTAGAATTATGTTAGTATGGTCTTACCCTAGAGTTAGCAACATCAGAGTTGCCTAATGAATTGAGGGTCAGCCTTCCACATAGTGGCTACGCGTGGCCCCAGTTGATTTCAGTCGACATGATGCTTATCGTACGAGGTCACTCGGGCATTACCCAGAGATTGTTACCGATTACGATGGAGCGGTAGACACCTAAGGAGGAAGCTTTGTTAGTATCTGGAGTATACGGTCAACGCTGACCTACTCTCATAAGATACTTAGGTACGAGTTCAGGGAATGGCTACGTCCGAGATAAACACCATACGAGGTTAGGAGTCACCGAGAGAAGGCATAGGAAGTCGAGCAGTTAAGTTAGTTTCTAGGGGATAAAAAGCACGGTACTACATTATTACCTCCGAGCTAAGGTTATAATAAGCTGCCTATGGAAGGTTAGGGCTGATTTCTCAGGAGCATATCCGATTAATGTGACCCATAATTGTTCTGCGAGAGGACAAGCATTCCCGAGTAAGCATGTTATGGTCACTTGCTACTAATAGATTTGAGTCGACAACCAGGTCATAGTGACCCTTGTAGGGGTTAACCCTAGTTAGCTTGGTCTGCGTATACGACGTTTGGGTTGTTGGGTGTTTTGTTGCTTTTTGAGCTACGCTTGCAAGAGAAACATGATGTCATTTCTTGTCATGGCCGTATTAAAATTTGTGAAACGTATTAGTTTGTGAAAGGCGCTATTGAGGCAGTGGTAGTATTGAGGTCACGATGGCCATATTGAGGCTATAAGAGACCTTATTGAGGTACGTGAAGTTCAAGTGAGGCTGTGAGGACGTATTGAGGTACTCATATGCTCGCAAATATGTCCACGGGGACCGGGTGAGCCGTGAGGAGCCGTATGGAGATATAGTTATAGTTACCTTGGAGTCTAGAGAGGTACTGAAGTAGGGTATATAGAATTATTGGCACCTATCGGGGCTTATGGGGCCCCGGTAGGTTATTCTTGTGTTTGTACCTTCTCAACTTATGAAGGTGGTTGGGTTAGGTTCTTGTCTATATATTTTATGCGGCTATAGCTTATGAATGAGTAGTCATACATTTTTGGCTTATATACGTGTAGGGATTTACCATACGGGTTATAGATAAGAAAGAGCATGTGGATCATCTCGGCCCTTACTACTATTCACTTTCAATTCTTTGCTCCGGTTTAATGGATTCTGTTATTGCCTTATGTCGGTACATATTGTGCGATGCCCAACTTCGGCGCGCCGCATACTTGCGGGGTTCCCAGGCAAACAAATTTTAGGACCTCTATTAAGATACATTCACGGCGGCGGTTTAGTAACACCTTTCATTCGGAGTTGCCGAGGTTGTAGAGATTACAATCTTTATTTGTATAGCATTTGGGTAGGTCTGGGCCCTATCGACCAATATTTTCATTCATAGAGCTTGTAGACTATAGTATTTAGTTAGTTGGTGTGGTTGGCCATGTGGGGCCCATGTATATTTTTATTTTACGTGTTGGCCTTGTGGGGCCCAATATAGCTACCTATTTTAATTTTTGTTATAACTTGACAACATGGTGAGTCTTGTCGGCCCATGGGCTCCCTTCGGTTCTTGGTTAGGTTAGCTATTTTCTCTTCTACGAGCACCGCGTAGCCTTGTCGGCACGAGGCTATGTTTACGGCCAAGATATATTAGTTTATTTTCTTGCATATGAGTCGCTAGTAGGCACCTATGGTTCTTAGGCCCAACAAGATGAAGCCGCGCCCAATGTGGCGTTAGGTGCCGGTCATACCACCCAGGTGGGGCGTGACAAACTTGGTATCGAAGCGGAGGATATTATCTAGAGAATTACGCAAGCTATGTTTAGTAGAGTCTTGTTTATAAATGTGTTGTGCTCCACATTTTATAAGCGGGGCTTCCACAAGGCATGATAGTATGGTTACCCCTCCTTCTTTCGAGATCGTGCTATAGCACCCAGGAGTTATATAGGGATGAGTCCCTAAGCTTTCATTGTTATGTACAGTTTGAAATAATGTTTGATATGGGATAGACTTGATGTTTGCCAAGCTAGCTACAACAACGGAAAGGGTACCGGTGAGGTGCCACGGTTGGTAGGGGAGACGATTAGCCTAAGGGCAAAAACGAGGCGTCTTTTAATCACCGGCATCCTCACGGGGCACCGAAACCCCATAAGGTAATAGATATGCAAGCACCATCCCAGTTCTTCTTACAACCTCGAAGTAGAGTCGGTAATATGATATATGTTATGAGTTGGCTCACTTAGTAGACAACTTGAATTGGGTGCTTATAGACGATTAATGTTGGATTACCGAGTATAAAAGGAGTGAATTACGGGGTTCTTACCACGATTCTTCGGAGGATTGTAAGTTCCATACCTCAGCCTTACCGTTGTAAGATATGGCTACTTCCTTCCTCAGAAGCCTTTTCTCGGTATGACGAAGTAAGTATTAGCAGCGTGTTGCCCTACATGAATAGTAGGGCTAGAATCGTTGATTCCGGAAAACATTACGAAGTGATTAAGACCCATAGTATTTAACTAAGTCACCAGACCCTCACAATAGTAAGTGGGAGGTAGGTAGGATTAGTAGCACCCAAGTGCGGGTGAGAGTCTATAAGAAGTAAATTCCTAGCAATAGTAAAGTTTAAGCCAGAAATAGACTAACCCCATCATGGTGTGTGGACGATGGTAAGACATACACACAGTAGAATAATGGCTATGGCCCCTGGTTGCTATGTCGAAGGACATAGAGATTACATGAATGAACTTGGCTCGAGTGTGAGTCCCGAGCGATATAGGGTCATTAGATTTGGCCAGTAGCATCATTGTTAATAAGATGTATGAGGCATCAACCTAGATATTAGCCTATAGATGTAAGGGGAAAGGCATGAGTATCTAACTTTTGAGAGAACAAAAATCACCTCAGCGATAACGGTGATAGAGCTTGAAATCACCACCTAATGTTGAGAAATAAGCATCGGATGACATTTAAAGGATAGTGAAGTTGTAACAAGAATATTGCAATGTTACCACTTGTTGTAGAGGTAAAGGAGTGAAGGTACTAAGATCTAGTCTAGTGTATCCGAGAGATAAACCTTGAAGGAGTCGTGGCCTTTGAGATAGTAGGGGACGAGAGTCTTGAGACCCGTAGGTCGACTCTATGTTCTAAATGTGGCGAGAGTTTGTCCAGTAGATTGCCTTAAGCATATCATGTCGTTATTTCCCCCTTGTAACTTCCCCACGATGGCAGCGTGTCACATTTAAAAGAGATCTCTGCTAACGGCACGGAAGAAAGATCTTGCGAGTTGTGGCATAAAGCTCATGTGGCGGCAAGGGAGATTGAACATTAGGAATCGGGCGAGGCTAATTCATGAGATAGTCGTACTTTATGTAGAAAGAGGGAAATGGGCAAGGCATGAATATAGCTGTGGGTCAGCAGTATTATGGGTAAATTCGATCCTATTCGAGAAATTCGGTTATCGAAGAAAGACCAATGAGATTAATTCATTTCTAGGTTAGGATTATGTTTTCAGCAGGTTAAGTTGGAATTGAATATTAAAGAACTGCGTGATTATGATGTCCCGAGTTTTTATTAAATTTTGACAAAGATCGCAACTTACGGCTAGGCTTGGGGAAAGGCTGACCGAGAACATATTGGAATGCAAGTTAATTTTAATCTGACTTCCCGTCCCAGACAGTGACCAAGTAGCGCACTTAAGCTCAGACACTCGGATTTATGTTAAAAGTGGAAATGTAGGTTCCCTACATGACGTCACAGCTTGGTAAGTCGAAGATAAGCTGACTGAAAACATCTTTGCACCAATTGGAGAAATAGTTAAACTAATTTAGAGATACTTGTCTGGCGGCCTAGGAATTCGGAAGTCTTATTCTAGCATGGGGGAGAAGTTAAAGAATTGAAGCAACGGTTGGATGTTCCTAAAAGCCGCCAATGAAGGGCGTTATGAATCGACAAGCGGGCAAGTCAGCCTAGGTTCATTAAACTATATTGAGTCCTCAGAAATTGGCCAAGTGACATGAGATAGAGTTGCCTTCGGGGCTAGAAGTTTGTTTATCAGCACTACATAGATGCGTAGAGGCTTTTCTCCAAATTGACCCAATGAGGATGCTTATGCTATAGAAAGGTCATCAGTGGAGGGTCAATGGTTATATTGAGTCGTTGAACCGTGAGATGCAGTAAGAATCAAGAGGTGATCCATAAAAGACTTAGAGAGGAACAAGAATATATGAGAACATCTTTAGTTGTTCCACGACTTTAGTGAAAACATACATATTTAGACAATTCAAAATGGTAGGATAGTTTTCAAGTATTGGGTAGAGCCCTTATTGTTATTGTTATCAGTCACTTATATATATGTATTGGCACTACATTATTCAATTGCAGATAGTGTCGTATGAGATGCCTATGTTGGGTTTTTTTTTTGCGTTTTAGGTTTTTGGATAGTCCATAGAGGGACCTAAAAATTTTTACAAGTATTAGTTAAAAAGTTAATTTCTTAAGGTGCGAAGAATGACATTCGAGGATGAACGTCCTTACGAGAGGGGAGAGATGTTACACCCCGTGGAGTAGCAGTTGGTATGCGTGCGCATGGATTTTTGATGAGTAATAGAAAAGATTGACGCGTGCGCGGGAAAATCCTCGGAAGTAGGTTCGGGTGAGCAGGGCGAAGGGCCAACGCCTTTCCTTTGCACACCTGGCTGCAGGCGGCACGGCTACCGAGACGAACCCGAAGCGCAGCGAGGCGCACGGTAGCAGCGATAGCGCGTTGGGAAGCGCTGAGGCATCACCTACCCCTTGCCCATGTGTGTGTGTGTATATATATATATATAAGCCTCCTTGTTTAATTTGAAACATTTGTGAGATGATATTTCGTCTAGAATAGGAGTGCACACCAATTTTCTATAGATTTTCATCAAGTACGCTATCAAACGGTGTTCAAACACAAAATTAACCCCAGGGTAACAAGTCTTGCCCATGGAAAGCATTTCTACGAGTTATTTCTCAAATATTCGCTCGGCATACGAAGCCCAGAGTAAAGGTTGTCGGCATTACTCCAAATTAAATCCTAGATGGCCACGAGGAAATAGGTATTTAATAAATACGAACTCTCCGAAATTATAGGTTTTCGGTCGATTAAATAAGTTGAGTTATAGTTAAGTTTATTGAAAGATATTGTTATTTACCAAATTTAGTATTAATCTGCTTCTATTCTTTCGGTATAAGAAGCTGCCAGTTGAGTGGGGCAGCTAAACATAGTTGGAACAATAGATTAATGAAAATTGGTAGTCGAGTATGTTAAGGCTTATTCCTTCGGCAAGTTATTCTCGTCGTATAATGATACGACCTATGTTTGGTTATAGACAATGATCCTACATGTTGTAATTAGGCGCTAGTAGTATATAAGGATTATGTATGTCGTGGTTGGTGCTATACGGTAGATTATGATCACATATGTTGTGGCTATTTGTTAGAAAGCATATTAAGAGTGACTCATGCTAAGTGTCATAGCAACTCCTCTACCCTTGTTCTTGTGTTAGTAGGAGTGATGTTTCTTTGTCATGCCTAGGCTTTAGAAGTTTGTGGATATTTGTTGGGCACGAGTTAGTAGTTGAGGCGACATAGCAGCCTTCGCGACTCTTATCCGATTTAGCGCTGTGTGTCAATAAGCTCGCCCAAAGGCCGTTTGCGTACCTTAGTACCTCCAAGGCCAAATTATGTTTGTATGGTCTTACCACAGAAATTCGGTGGCATCAAAGTTGCCTAATAGTGGGGGTCAACTTTGACACATAGTAGCTCTTGCCGGTGATAGTTAGTTTCGGTCGACGTGGTGCTTATCGTACAAATTTTCAGGCACCACCCGGTTGTTACCGTCGATGGAAGCTGTAGACACCCTAAGGAGGAAGCTTTGTTACTAATAGTTAGATATGGGGCCAATGCCCCAGCCTACTCTCATAAGAAACTTCCGGAGTACGAGTTCCCCGAGGAATAGCTAAGTCCGAGATAAACACACTTACGAGGTTAGGAGTCACTCGAAAGGCATATATGAAGTCTAAATGAGACCAAGTTAGTGTCTAGGAGACTAGAACCACATTGTTACAGTATTACCTCCCGGAGCTAATAGTTATAATAAGTGTTTGCCTATGGAAGGTTGAGGTTGATTGCTCGGGGAGACATACCCGATTAGTAGTAGCTCCGGTTGTTCTACACAGAGGAAAAGTATTCTAGAGAAACCTATTGTAATTCGGCTACTACGAATAGAATTGAGTTGACAGGCGGGGATATAATGACCCTTGTAAGGGTTAACCCTAGTTAGCAGTCTGCATACGACATTTGGGTTGTTTGGTGTTTTGTTTTCTATAGGGATACGCTTGCAAGAGCAATATGATATCCGTTGGGGGGATCGAGATTGAGGTGCGAGGGCCATATTGAGGTTGTAAGGCGCGTATTGGGTACGTGAGGGTCGTATTGAGGCCATGAGGATGTATTGAGACCGTAAGGATCGTGAGGAAGTGAGGGTTGTATTGAGTCGTGAGGGCCGTATTGAGATACCCTTATGCTCGCAAGAAATATGATGTCAGTAGGGACGAGATTGAGGCCATGAGGGCTGTATTATTGAAGCGTAGGGGTCGTATTCAAGCGCGTGAGGTAGTATGGAGATACAATTATAATTACTTCTTTGGGTCTAAGGGAATTTGGTAGGGTATATAGAGCGAGATTGGCACATGTTGGGGCTTTTGGGGCCTAGGTAGGTATTATTTGTGTTTTAGTACCTTCAGAAGCTTAGGAGTGGCCCAGGATTAAGTTTCACATGCGTATATTTGTCTACCGGCCCCATAACTTATAAATGAATAGCCATACGGTTGGCTCATATACATGTAGTGATTTACTATATGTAGGTTATGGATAGAAAGTATAGATTGTCTACGGCCCTTACTCTTTACATTTACTGATTCTTTATCGGTTTCGAATTAGTTTACATTATTTCCTTACATATTGGTACATATTGTATTGGCAGAAAGGAGGAAGAGCGCCCAATTATGGGGGCGCATACTTACAATTTAGGCAGAGACGAGTTCGGGACCTCCATTAGCAGTTGTTCAAGGTCGACGGTTTGGCCGGCTCACTTTCATTCGAGTTTCCGGAGTTGTAGATAATACATTAACATTTGTATAACATTTGGTAGGTCGGAGCACTCGGACCAATATTCTCGTTCTTAGAGGCTTGCGGACATTCTTTAATTGGTTGGTTGTGGTTGGATGTGTGAGGCCCATGTATCTTTTATTTCGTGTTGGCGTTTGGGGCCAGTATGGTGCCTATTTTCATTCTCATTATAGCTAGACAACATGGCGATCTTATCGGCACTTATAGGATCCCCTTCAATTCTATATTGGGTTTGGGTTAGCTATTTTTCTTTTACGGGCCTGCGTGGCCTTGTCGGCAGGGTTGTGTTTACAGCCAAGATATAGTAGTTTATTTTCTTGCATATAGTCGGCTGGTAGGCACCGGTAGTACTTATTCAACCGGGGTGCTAGGAAGCCCAGTGTGGCGTTAGGTGCAGTCATATTCAAGGTGGGTGTGACATTAAGTCACATTTTCTTGCCTTAAATTTACTCTCATTGCTTAAATATATACTAAAGGCTTTTGTGATAGCAAATATGTTAGCATGAACTCCATATAAATAGTGATGCCACATCTTTTTACACAGGAGAACAACATTATTGCTAACCAGATCATAAGTAGGATAGTTCTGCTCATGCTTTCTAAACTATCTTGAGGCATATGCAATTAATTTGTCGTCTTGCTGTGGGACACAACCTAAGCCAATTCTTGAAGCATCACAATATAAATATACTTATGTCCCCTACGAAAGGGCTAACAACGGTGTTGGTGCAAGTACATCTTATAATGTTAAAGCTCGGCTCACATTCTTCTGACCACAGAAATTTAATTATTTTGCGGGTTAATTTAGTCAAAGGTACGATAATAGAGGAAAAGCCTTCCATAAATCTTTATGAGTCGAGGTAGGCACAGAAACTACGAACTTCTATAGGTGTCGTAGTCTAGGCAATTCTTTTCTTGTCTACATTTTCTAAAAATCCATGCTAACTTCACTAGAGACCATGTGCCCAAAACGCTGCGAACCAGAATTCAAACTTGGAAAATTTAGCATAGAGTTGGTGATCTCGAGTCTCTGTGAGTGCTTCCTTGAGATGACTCGGGTGATCTTCTTCACTTCATGAATATAAGAATACCATATGTAAATATAATAACCATGAATAGATCAAGAAAGGGTTTAGAAGCACTTTCTGTTTAAACGTCTATAGAAAGGATCTTGTAGCATTCGCTAATCCAAGGACATGATAAGAAATTCAAATACCGGATCTCATACGAAAAATTTGTTTTGGGATGTCTTCTTTCACGATCTTGAATCCCAAATCAGAATTTTGAAAACATTTGTGCCCCAGCAATTGATCAAATAAGTCATAAATACTAAGGAGTGGATGTTTGTCCTTTATAGTGAATTTATTGATTTTCTATAATGTATACACATCTATAATGACATCTTTCTTCCATACAGAAGCAACACGGTGCATCCTAGGGGAGATACATGATGAGTTGGTAATTTACCAACTTAATAGGCTTTAAACATGAGCTTTTGCTTAGTTTCAAGTCATTTATGAGGATTTTATGCTCTTTTTCTTTTGTTTTTCTGTAGACATTCAACTTAAAGAGAGAAAGAAAGGAATTGGATAAAAGCATGGAGCTAAAGAAGAGAGGCCAGAGCGTTCCACCTAATGGGATCGACGAATACGCGGCCAAACGTAGGAGCCTTGTGTTGAAGTGGAAGGTGCAATGAAATGTGAATGGCACACACAGCTGAACCTCTGTGCCATCAGCAGAACCATAGAAGGAGTCATTGGCCCAGGCTTTGAAGCGGTGTCTGCGGTTGAGGCCTGACCATGTAGTGTCATGTGAGCCATCATCAAAAGGGGCAAAATCATCCCGGCACGAGGATTTGAGGAGCATTTTTAACCAACTTTTGCACATTCTTTACAATAATGCGAACATTCCATTCTAGAGAAGGAGGAGAATATTGTATTGTATTGAATAGCTTTTAATATTCTAGAGAAAAATAGAGTTAATCTTTTCACCTTCTTCTTCTTCTTTCTCAAGGTACAACCCTCCATTAAAGATAGATGCGAGCTTGCTTTTACTCTTAATGAAGAATTTTATGAATTTATTTGTCAATATGCTTTTATCTTCTTAATCTATGAGTGGCTAAAATATTTTCTTGGGTTGTGTGCATAGTAGGGATAAATTGGATTGGGTATAACTATATTGATCTTATAATTACTCATTTATTATAAATCTATTGTTCTCTCCAAGTTATAATTGAATTATCATATGTATGCAAATGTGGGTTATGTTTACTTTTTTCTATTTTTTCTTGAAAAGAATAGAATATGGGTGAAAATAATGGTGGGTATTTAAGTTTTGATTATGTGGGGTTGGGCTGAATAGCCAAAACCCATTGTCATACACCCATTAAAGTTAAGACTAGAGATCCTCAATTCTTCCCAAGCCGCCAGTGGATGAATAGTGAGAATTGTGGTTTTGAAAATACTCCAAGGAAAAAGGCACCCAGGCGGATTTAAAGCATCGAGTGCCTCTTTATCCTCGGTTATTTATTCTTGTGAGTAATAATTTAAATTTTTAGTTAATTCCAATCCAATTGATGCCCTATAAATAGCACACTCCCAACCCTTGCTCATATTTGTTCATTCAATTTGGCTTTCTTGTTCTAGTGGTAGTTGATTTTCATTCAAAAATTGTGATCTCACTTTCCCCCATATTTTTCCATTATTAATGCAATGATGCAATTTAATTTAATTCAATAGACAACTTTTGTGTCATCCAATCTCTATTCCCTGTGGATTCGACCCCGACTTTTAGTTGGGTATTTATATTCGACGTTCATTTACATTTCCTCCTTGTGAAGGGTGGATTTGAATTTCATCAGTACATGGTTGCTAGGGAATAGGATTAGATAGCCCGTTGTTGATTGTTGATTTGAATTAATTTAGCAACTTGTCTTTTTTTTTTACAATAGTTGTTGTTCTTGGGTGTCTCTTAGGATGACTGATATTAGCCAACACTATCAAGAAGGTTCAGTGGATGGCCATATGGACTATGAGGATGATGATCAATGATGACGGACGTAGCGGTACCATTCACCTAAAAACCACGGTGGGGAAAGCGTTACTCCATGTGACCAGCATGATGTTACACCGTTACAAATGAAAGGACTCTTTAGAGTTAGCAAGTTAGGATGTTAATCGGCATCTTGAGAATTTTTCTTGAGATATGCCAACCTTTCAACATCACCAATATAGAGATTAGAGCGAATTGGGTGAGGCTTTTCCCTTTTCTTGAGGCTTTACCATGTGGCCTAGAGGAGCTACCTCTGAGGTGTATCATTTCATGATGAGAGTTGAATAAAGCTTTCTTGGATAAGGTTCTTCCTCCCAGAGGATGTGCGGTTGAGAGAGAGGATATTACCGGCTTCAAGAAATCTCGGGTGATCTCTTACATGAAGCATGGCTTGATTCAAGAAAAGTTGCCCTATGTCCAAACCACGGGCTGCGGATGGAGTGAAACCAGAGTTTTTTCAATCTTTGGATTCCATTAACAAGTCGTGGACAAAATATTAGGCGGAAGGGATCCCTCATGGACTAACATTATGGCATAGACGAGCTCTTTTGGATAAAATGAACAAAAACAAATCGATCTTGGCATATGAGGACACTAAAGTACCCTCAAGTGGTGTTAGTCCAAGTGTTGTGACTCTTGAGATGCGGAGAAAGAGATGAAGAAAGAGAGATAAGACCCTACTTAAAGATGATGAACCATCTCGAATTAATGATAAAGCATGTTATGAGCCGGGTCCAAGAATGTTAATGTTGTGAGGACTCGAGTCCTATATGATATAAGGGTAAAGCTTCACCGCTAAGGTGATGTGAAAAGTGCCAATTCATGGCAAATCAAGGGGTTCTCGACTGAGGTATCAAGGTGCCAATCAAGGCCCTTGACGCCCATGGGAAGAGTCAAGGTTGGGCTCATGGCCAACAACCAAGGTTGGGTTGATAGAAATGAAAGATGAAGGTAATCGTGATCAAAATCGTGATGTGGAACATTATCATCGAAGCTCAAACCCATATGTTTCCCCTGCGAAGGCTGAAAAACCCCAATTGCAACCTGGTTTGAGTGATGTGGGGAAGCTCAAGGAATTAAAGAGATGCTAGCTAGAGGGGGTGCTAAAGGGTGGAATCAGCAGAATAGCGGGTGAAAGAACTAAAAGTGTCTAAACTCTCCCCAACGGTAGGTTACATTCAGCTTCTATCACGCACTTAGAAGCCCAATAAAAATCACTTGTCCATGAAAATGAACCCCATGGCGAAGGGGACTCTCCCTAGTGACACTATGCTAATCAGAAGGACAATTGTTGATGGCTATTGTCACGGCTTGATAGATATTGGCTGATGGGGGTGTTAAGACCAAGTCATTGAACCCAAACAAGTGACATGAATGATGAGATACAAAAAGCACCGAGATGGTGTTGTGAATGTTGACCCGAGAAGGTTGTTGAGGAGGAAAAAAAGCAAGGAGGCTTTAAACAAAATGAGTCAATAACCTAGGATTCCACCTTCTTATCCTCAAAAAGGCTATCAAAGGGAGAATCGGTTTCAAAAATTCGTTGAGATGCTCGGCAAATTGTCCATAAATATACCTTTGGTGGATGCATTGCTCCAAATGTCGAGCTATGCAAAATTCATGAAAGAATTGCTGAAGAAAAAGAAAGTTGTTGATGCTATTGCGAGGATGTAACACACCATTGAAGCACAATGATGGTAGGCAATCACTTGCACCCAAAAAGTGGATCACAGGCTTTCACTATCCACCATTAGGCTTGTGTTTTCTAAAAGCCTTGTGTGACCTTGGCGCGAGCATAAACAGTGCCTCTTGTAATTTTTAACGAGTTAGGTGTGGGAAATCCCAAGCCTACTACTACGAGGCTATTGATGGTGGAGACGGAGTCTTTAAAAGCTTCCATTAAAGTGCTAGAATATGTTTTGGTCGGCCTGGACAAGTTCATCCTTCCAGCCGACTTTGTGGTATTGGATTGTGAAATGATGTTGAGAATTCAATAATATTGGGGCTCCCACTACTAGCCATGGGATGAGCACTGGTGTACATGGAGTTAGGGAGTTGAAGTTTAAGTAGGTGGTGATGATCACCTTTAATGTATGCAAAACCACCCGATCCCTCGGATGAGTGCAAGGTGATTAGGGTCTTCAATTATGGGGTAGAGCAAGATGAAGTTTGGAATGTTGAGGCTGATTTGTAGGATGACCCTCTTTGTTTATTGAAAATTAAGGAGGTATCCCTCATTCACGATGTTAAATAAAGGTGCTTCTTAGGGAGGCAACCCAAGTGTTTTCATGTTTTGATACTTTGATGTTTTGTTGATTTTGGTTTTATAGGTTGATTGGATGAATAACTAAATGAAGAAAAATAGGGAGGCTGGAGACATGAGACTTGTGAAATGTAGGTTCTCAAGCATGAATCGCTGCACCAACAAAAGAGAGAAGTAGAAAGTTGGGAGTAAAGGGGAACTCGCGAATCGCTGAGTGACGATCCATGAGCAGCTAGTTAGGCGTCGTCTTTACCCAGTGAACCTAGGAGTGGAAGTATTAACCGCGACCCACCGATGGAATGTGGTGGCAACATAGGGGAGCTGCTTTGTTATTCGTGATGCAGCAAAAGTAGAGAACTAAGCAAAACATGGAGGTCACTGCGGCAGCGGCACCGCGGCGGTACTCGCTGCGGCCACAAACCTAAGCGGGTGAGTACAATTCTATTTAAAATCTTGACCGATCCGTTGACCAACCTGAACTGGTGACTCTTTAAAAAGAACAAAACCAATCAAACCCTTTTTAAATCCCTTCCTCTCCCACCCTTTCATCTCCTCCGCGCTTTTCACTTTCCCCGATACCTGTTCCCCACTCTTCCACCTTCCCAACTTCCTACCATTAAACCCACCATTAAAACCTACCTTTTCACTATTAAATCACACTCCCTCTCTTCAGCCTATAAAACCCCCTTTCTCATTCTCTTCATTCCACTACTTCTCACTCACACTCTATCTTAGAAAAGCTCTTACATTAGAAAAAGCAATTGTTGGTCAAGCCACAAAAGTTCCCATCTAAGTACTTTTTGTCACTACTCGATCAGTATGTAATTCCTTGCTTTTAACTTGATTTTTGTTGAGAATGTGAGTAAAAAAATTAAACAAGCTAAATCTGAAATTCTCCGTACCCATTTCACCCATTTCCCATTATGTTATTCCCTTTTGTTGAATGATTCTTATAGTATGGATATGTTGGGTTCTTGGATACTTGAATAATGTTGGTCGGGATACTTATTTTGTAGAAATGTCTTATGGAATTGTATGCTTGATATAATGATCGTGAAGTTTGAGCAACCTAGAGTGCTTAAATTGCACAATTTGATCGATGATAGATCGGTGATGTCATTCTTAAGGGAAAATCATACTTTTTCTTTTTTATTGTGCTATTTAAGTAAGTAGCTTATCATGTGATCATGTGTTGAGTGAGGCTTTTATTTGAGAGAAGTGTGTTTAACTGCTTTAGCAAGAAAGCTATTTTGAGTGGTGTTTTCACACACTGAGTTTGCAGTCGAGCTCTCATGGCTACGGGCGAAGCGCGAAGGTGCTTGCCGAGGTGTGAGCTTGAGGACATACCCCTTTGTGTTTCACTGCGCCTCACGGATCGCAGAAGCCGGTGAAATGCCGATATAGGCGGTATTTCTTGCTTTCTGCCTAGTTGTACGCCCAGGCGATGGTTCAAGCGCACTCTCGCGGTCTCAGCGGCATTTCGCAGCGTGTTCTTGATATGCGGAGTTGGCACATGTTTTTAACATTTCACCTTGTTATCATCCAATTTTATATTTTCATTTCTAGCTTAGTTTATTTGTCTCTTTTAATTTTATATCATCAAAAACACAAAAATATAGTGGTGTGGTACTAACATTTCTTTAAGCATAATGACTTCATCGAGCAAATGAACAAGGAAGGCCCCCCTCACATCCAAAGGCAAAAGAAAAGAAAGAAGGCAATGCACACTCCATCAACACCAGAAGAAAGCCATTATTCTTGTGTGCCTAACATGAGAGAGCACACTTTGTCATTGTGAAGGAAAAGGACGATCCCCATAGAAAGCGATTATTTGGCGAGGCTAGGGAATGATTTTCCAATATCCTTTGCTCGGTTCAACCACTTAGCTAATGGCACATATTTCTTTGAGCCTCTCCCAGTACTACACCAACCTCGTGCCAAAAAATTTCATGCTTCTTACCGGAGCACACTGAGAGCAACAAAGCATAAGGGAAAGGTTGATTAGTTCCCTTGCCTTCCCTCGATCGAGAGTTAGGGTGTGGAGGTAGATATTACTTGACCCTCCATCAATACGTTATTGGTGAATGAATAGATGCAGGAACGGAGTTCGCAGGCAAAGTGGAAAAACAAGAAAATCAATTTGATTGGTTAGCTCCCATCATCGCCAATGGTAGACTTTATGGGCCTCCATGGGTGGTGAATCTCGAGCATGATCTTAGGTTCGAAGCCAAGTTATGGATGGAGTTTGTGTGCAACAGAATTATGCCCTCGAAAAATGATCGAAAAGGAAATGTGAACCTAAGAGGCAACTATACGCATCACACCGCATCATGAAAGGGGTTCCCATCAACCGGGGAGATTGTGGCCACCCAAATGAAATAAAGACGAGGCAAGAATGCCCATGCCATATGTTGTGCTTATTTACTGCAATTGTGCCTCAATGCGGGGGTGCGGCCGTCACGATCAATGTGGAAAGAAAAGGGATCTTGAGGCACCCAAGGTGAAGAAGAGAAAGAGGTTTACCAGCGTTTGAGACTTTTGAGGGCTCCACCTCCCATGACAAAGAGAACCCCCATTACTCCCGACCTCAATATGCCACCCATAGAGGCATTAGGCAATACATGCAGAGAAGCACCATTTAGGGGTCTAGTTGAGATGACATAATCTCATAAAAAGCCAACTTCAAAAGCTGGCCAAAATCTCGTGACTCTTATCACCAAAATAGTGAGGGAGATGAAAAATGTGTTCGGCAACTTGACCAAGCTCTTCTCTCGAGTGGATGTGGTTGAGGGGCTTTGCCTCTTGTGAACGAGAGGTGCGAAAGTTGAGACCGGAACATCGATGGCAGACCCAAACTTGAAGTGCCTTGATGTAGCCATGGCTATCCCATCCTGGCCAGGGAGCCCTATCAATGATACGTTAGGAGCTTTATGTGGGGAGGATGAGCGCATTTGGGGCGGCCTTGATGAAGATGAAGAGGCCAATGATGAGTATCTACTTGAGTTCCCACCATCCTTTTTGTTCTTCATATTTACATTGGGGGCAATGTACAGTTCATGGTTGAGGATGGTGTGTATATCCCTTTATTGGTCTTCTATTGGTCTTTGTGTTGCCCTTGTCGGAGCTAAACTTCTTGCTCTCACGGTTGATTATTAGTTTTAATTGTGATTGAATGCCCTCGTCGAGCTTTTGTAAAGAATTATTGTTTGCTGAATTGTTAGTGCCAATGATGGGTTTTTTAAATTGAAAAATGTTGTTGGACCATGCTCGATTATCGCCTTTGTTCATAGTAGTGATGAAAATAAACTCCAAGGGTTTTTATACCCGGTTCTTTCTCGAGGAGTGATTTTCTTCTCTTTTCTTTTTATTATTGGACTAGATGGCGTTTCCCGATGATGGATTGAGAGGCAACATTCTTAAGGAAAAATGTTGAGTTTAGAGTCCTTTTTGGGTCGATTATTGCAATGGCTTACAGTACCACACGATAAGGGGCATATTTATATGCCAAATCGATACTCAAACGTATAGAGTTTTGCCTTGTTTGTCTAATAATGTGTATACATTCTCATGTAAAATGTACGGAAGTGTGATTTTATACTAACCAACATGATTAGCGTTGTTTTGTAGGAAAAACATGCTTTTGTGAAAGAAAAATGACATGTTGGGAGAAATCGAAAGATACTCGGAAACGAGAAACGAGAAGCGGTTGGACAGCAAGAACACAGGGAGCTTTCACTTGATAGGCGTGACCTGTACCATCGCGGATGCAATCTGCAGAAGAATTAAAAAGTGCAGAAATTCCGGTGAGGGTCCGCGATCGAGGGCGGGTGCCACTTTGGGATTAATTTCCCGGACGAAATTCCGAAAGAGAAGGTCGCGATTGCACCGTGGACACGTTAGCCATCTTTCACGCGATGCATCTTGGAATTGCCCGCGACCTGAAACCATTACACAGGCGAACAAGTCGAGAGAGCTTCCGCGTTCGCACCGTGTCACGGAGCGTGCTCGCGTGCACTCCGTGACACGTTGCTCTTCGGAAAAATTATCCATTAGTATAAATAGAACACTTAGGTTCATTTTTAATTATTACGACTTGGTGGAGCAAGAAATTGGGTTTGAGGCGAGTTTTGAGGCAAAGAAAATTCTAGTTTTCTCTATCCCTTTCTTCTTCTTTCAATTGTTTGCATAATTTCCATTCATTTAACGATGTTCAATCCATAATATAGTGGCTAATTCTCTTTCTTATTGAGGTTATGAACTATTGTATTGAAATGTAATTGTTGAGTGCTTGGTTTATTTCATCTTTTCTTCTACGGTTGTTCTATTTAATTCTTGTTCTTACTACGTTAATATCGGCCAATGTTAATGTAAATCCAAAAAGTCAGGTTTCACCGGGAAGATAAGCTGGAAAGTTGTGAATTAATAGGATATGATCTTTTCTTGGTTTGGGGAAAATTGAGGTGAGTTGCTTGGGATAAATATACCTAAAAATTCATTATTAGTCATGTGTGGAATCGGTTTTGTATAGCTAGAACTTGAATTTCTTCTTATCACGAAAATGTAGTGGAAGATTCATGATTCTTAAGTTGGTTAAATACGAGAGTTTTATCCATAGGCATAAGTTCCGACCCAACTTGCTTAGGAAAAGATAAACCATGTACATAAATAGTTCGTTTCTTTTACATGTTCTTTGTAGCCTCAGCATGCTCCTTACTATAGTTCAGACTCAGCGTATAGATAAAGTAGTTTAGCATAAAAATATATTTTCCAAAATACACAAACTTTCGTTACAGCATTTGTCTTCATTGTTGTAGTTGTAGTAAATTAACACTTTAAAAGTTTCACCCCGTATTCCTGTCCTGTGGGTTCGACATTAGGTTCTTAAAAGAGCCACTATGGCCACTTTGTAGGCAGTACACTTGCGGAACCATCAAGTTTTGAAAGCATTAGCAGAATAGGCAATTGATGAGAAATTTTGATTTTATTATACGTGTTAGTTTGCTATTTCGATATTGTATTGTTGACAACTTGGTCTTAGCTGTATTTTGCGAATAACGAATTGGTGAACAACGGCAGGCTCAAGATTTGGTGAATCCATCCTTAGAGCGGAAAACGGTTCATCGCCAACGAAGCTCTAGAGAAGAAAGGAGTAGGTTGCTCGAACAAACTATTATGGAGCAGCCACGAGAATCACCAATCTTGCGGGCGGGTACTAGTGAGGAGTGCCGGCAGGCCCGATTCGCGATGTGGCAATCCCACATACTAGTAATGTTACATCTAGCATCCATAAGCTTGGCCGAGGAGGGAGGTTCGAGCTTAAACAAGTATGGTGCAATTGCGCACACAAGCGGGCGGTTGCAGGTCTCCCTCACGAGGATCCACATGCAATCTTCATAGTACACGGAGATAGCTGACACTTACATCCCATTTTGGGTGTCCTTGATTACGTCGAGACTTACACTTTTCCATTTTCACTTTTGGGAGGCCCGAGAGGTGAGTGGCTGAGCCACCAAACTCTATCACCATGGGATGATCTTGCAAAAGAAGTTCTTGATCCCTAGATTCTTTCCCTCAGGTAAAGCGGCAAAGGCTTAGAATTCAAATTCTAAGTTTTAAACAAGGAAGGAGAAATGCGTATCAAGCTTGGGAAGATTCAAATCTATTGTTGAGGACTGTCCTCATCACCATCAATCAAATGATGTGCTGGTGCACACTTTTATAGAAGGTTTGGAACCCCACACAAAAATTTTCTTCGGATTCGGCGAATTTGGGGGACAAGAAAGCTTTGAAAAGACTTATGAGGAGCTTTGCTTACTTTGCTTAATCGTATTTCGCGAGGAAATCGGAGTGGAATGCGAGGACTCTTCAAGGGAGGAGCAATGAAGCAGCTGGAGTCTTGGGAGAGTGGATGGGTTTTACAGTATCGGCCGCACGGATATGCCTTCAACGAAAATTAATTAAACACCACTTCGGCAACATGAGCAGGCGATCTCAAGCCCCGTGAATGCGGTGCGGCGAGATTTGGTGTGGTGTGCGGGAGCAATGAACACTGGGGCGAAGTGGTTGTGGAGCAAATCCGGAACTCGGTGAACTTTGTCGGGAATGCACAAAGGAGCAATCACCAACGGTATGGGAATAGCTACAACATTAGTGGAGGAATCTTAGAATTTCTCTTGGGGTAGCAACAACCATCGGGGGCGAGGATTTCGAGTCGGAGGATGCAGCGGAGTCAAGGAGGGAGGGAGGGACCGCAGAACTATCGAGGGCACAATACGGCTCAACAATGCCCCTCCTCACCACCATCACCCGGCGTTGAGGGGGTGTGTTCAAGCGTGTTAGCTAGCCAGAAAAGCTCCAGTGCCGGCGACTAGCCAAAATTGGCAGCGAGAAGTCAAAAGCAAATCAGGCTAGCTACCAAGGCATGGAGTATCAATTTGGGCAATTTGTTGGAGCCAAACACCGGGCTGGGGAGGACTCCCGGTGACCTCCCAACCCCAAGCGGTAATGCGGTGACCACGAGGTAGTTTTGCGATTGAAGGAGGTGGAACCCAGAAAGACCACCTCTTGATCAGGGTGAGGAGAGAGGAGCGGGAGAATGATGAGAGGGAAACACAAAGATCTTGAATCGAAAGACCTCACCCAGTTCCCTCAACGATTAAAAAGCACAAGCGAGGGCGTGCTTCAAGAAATTCATGGAGGTGCTTAAGCAGTACACATTAACTTACCTCTTGTTGATGTTTTGCAGCGAGTGCCCAAGTATGCAAAATATATTAAGGACATCGTGGCCAACAAAACGAGCTTACCGAATATGCCACGGTGGCCCACTTACGGAGAGAGTGCACTTCCCAGGATAAAGCTGGTTGCCCACGAAGCTCAAAGATCACGGGAGCTTCACGAATTCCAATTAACAATGGGCCGTATCGAAACTCGCCCCGGTTTGTGTGATTTTGGGAGCGGCATTAACTTGATGCCAACTTCGGTATTTAAGAAGTTAGGTCTAGGAAGACCTAGACCTGTGGTGATTTTGCGGCTTGCGGATCGTTCCTTAGCAAGACCGGAGACGGTATTGTGGAGGGGACGTGCTAGTACAAATCGGCTCCCTAATCTTCCGTGGATTTTGTTGTCTTCCAGACTTTAGACCGAGCGGAAGTCCCATTTATTTTAAGGACGACCTTTCTTAACAGCAGAACGCTCATAGATGTAGGCTAGAATTCGGCTAACTATGCGAGCACATGACCAGGTCGAGGTGTTCGATGTGTGTAAGGCCACAAACTCCCGGCGGGTGTACGAGGGCTCTCGTTGAGTGCGTAGGAGAACCGATCTTTCGGTGTTGAGCATCGAAACTAAAGGAAACCCCAGATAAGAGGTTAGCTTGATGAGGGTGTGGAGGCCATTCCCGGCGTCGAGTCACCCTAGGGGCGAGTGAGCTCAAACGGCGTCAGTAGGAACGGTAAACCGAGCGCACCGCAGGAGAGCAGCCGTGAATTATGAATATGAAATGTACACTATGAAGGAAAAAAAAAAAGAGAAGAAAAGATTTTTATTTTTATTTTATATTTTTGTAGCATAGGTGTGTAAATAGAAAAATAAAAAAATATTTTGTTGCTCAAACTTTGGATTTCTAACTTAGATTTCGTGTGGTAAGATGTTTTAAAGGTTGTCGGAGGAAAAATGCAAAGGAATGCAAAGGAAAGCGAGGTAAGAAAAAATTTTTAAGTGGCAAAGCGGTGAGCTGCGCGATGGCTCCGTGTCGCGGAGGAGGGCCTCGCGTTACCCTCCGTATTAGGCGTTGAAGGCAAAAATGCAAAATTTTAAAAATTCCGGAAATGCACTGCGATAGCTCAGTCACGGAGGGCATCCTGTGGTCCACCCTCGTGACACGTTGGCGTGTTAATCGCGTCGGGTCACAGGGTCACCGGGCGACCAGCGAAAATCCACTTTTTAAACCCCAAAACCCCTCATTTCTCTATTTTCCTCTACCCTCATGACAAAACCCCCAAAAATCCCTCCCCTCAACGTGCCACGGCATTAGGATTGAAATTCATCAACTTTTCTTCGATATCATCGGATAAAAGGTATGTTCTTGAACTCAACTTCAATTTTTAGCTAAAATTGCGATTTCTAGCATGAACTAGGAAGAATCCATGCCCTGATATATAAAATTAAGCTTAGAAATCCATTTTAGTGTTGTTGATTGTTCGTAGTATCGTTGTGATCATATGAACTCGATAGTGAAATTGTAGCTAGGGTTGGGTTGTGAATTTAGAAAAATTGATTGAGAATGGTGTTGAAAAATTGTGGGTTGTGCATGTTGGGTGAATTGAATCGTGTTATAGATCGTATTATGCTTAAGCTTGATGAAATTATCGGGGATCAAATTGGGTGAAATTTCAGAACTCATCGAATCACATCAAAATCGGGAAATTGCTTAGTTTGAGTTTGTAGAATATTCTTATTTTCTCGTTTCTTTTAGGCGGAATGCCATGTGATGAAATGATTATCGATAGTATGTTGGAATTAGGCACATGCGAAGTACGGAGTAGTACATAGGGGATTTATGCGTCGAATTTTAAGAAGGCACGAGGCAATCTTATTTGTTTTTTTTAATAAAACCAAAATCACAATATCAAATTTTTTATATATTTTGTAAATTAGAATACAAGTAGATCTGCTTAAAAATACTGCGTGAGCTAAAGACTAAGTGTTGGGTGGCCGACCAAACCCAACCTTAGTGAAGCTAAATTTTGACTTCGACCTTTTATTGTTGCTTGTCTGTTTTCTTTAGCCCGAGGGACAATGTCTGCCTCTTGAGACAAAGAGCAAAAAGAGCGCATCAACATCGGCCCAGGCGGAAAAAGGTTGGGCGACAACGAGTCAGCTGACACCGGCAGCTCACGCGGCCGCGCCGCCAATATGGAACACAATGGGTTGGCGAGGAGGGGAAAAGTGGTATACCAAGCACAAAGCAAATACTTCCCAGGAGCATATTGCCTGAGAACCATTGGCACAAGAGTTCCCGGATGGTGCATCGGATTAGCCCTATTTGAGCTACGTTTCATTTTGACGAGCCCAAGGAGTGTCACACTGCTTGAATACGAATTCTACTCCAGCGGAACATGAGCACTAAGTCACACCATCAAAATAAGGGACGGATTGTCACATTGGAACACCACGCCACCTCAATGCCATCTGAGGGCACCATCTGACAGCCCATGTACTCAGAACTGACTGAATATCCTCCACCCTATGCGAATATCAGCCCTTTGTGTGTAGGCAGGTCTACGGCACGTTGGAGCGAGCACAAGGAGAGAACACCATCGAGACAACGCCACATGCACGAGATGAACGAGGAAGCCGGGATCGGCTTAAAATCGTTGCTCTGTTTGATTAGGGGTGCACATGATGGATTATGACCCGGGGATCGTGTATGCTCAAGTATACGCCACGATGAAAAAGAGTGGAAGTCAATGTTGGGCGGTGATCATTTCCGCCATGAGAAAGAGGGCAGGTGCATCAAGGGCACAGTACGGATTCGGCGGAGCTGCGGCTACGTTCTGAGGACGCGAGGTCGAGGAAGAGGCCACACAGACTACATCCGCAGTGAAGCGGTGTGCCATAGATGTTACAAAAAACCCAAACCTGCATTTCCCCTCACGAACTTTGTTCTTACATTGGCCAAGCGACATGCTCGGGACAATATATGTCCGCATGTTCGGGATGGAGATGCTCCAGCTGCGCAGCAGGCGGGGAGCCGGCAACGGAGGACGGCGTGGCGGCTCGACTTAGATTACCCTTTGGCGAGAACGCCGGAGCATGTCGGGTGGGCCCGGCTTTTGTGGAGCTTTGTAGATGATGATGTCCCCACGGACGAGAAGACACGTCGCGAGGATTAGATGTTAAGTCGGAGGAGGGCGATGGTAAGAACTTCCGAATATAGAGGATGAGCGGAAACACATTGAGAAGTGGGAATACTTTGGCCCCGTCGGGGAGTTTCACGAACCACCTTTAGTGTTGAAATTGTATAGTTTGCCAAGGAATATTCGATTTTAAGGTAATGAAGTGGGAAGTAGTTAGGTGGTGTTGGTACCTTATTTTGTATATCATCGCATGTTCTTTGTCTGTTGTTGTGTTTGTTTTAATGTGACTTCTGTTTTATGTGTATATTCATTTTGTAAATATTGTTGTTGTGAAAGGCTGTGGTTGTGTCTTGTGGAATGTTGTTATTGATATGTAAATAGTTGTTTTGTCGAAATTATCGATATTTTTAAAAAAATATTTTGTAACTAGTTTTTCTTTTGGGTTCCTCGGAGTTTGTTTTCGGTTCTTTTGCCGAGAGAGTCCCATTGAACCGAAGTCGTAAATAGTGACCCTTCTCTATGATGGATGGATGGCAATAGATCTTAAGGGAAAGGTAGTCGATAGGAGTAACTTTTATTTTCGATTTTGGTTTGTTGGTTGTATCCCATGCATGTTGCGACGCTATGGCTATGAAATTCTTGTTACGTGTTTTACATAATAATTATATAGCAAAGATGATTCGTAAAAGCATGCAAATTTTTGTACATATGTAAAACACACTTATGCCATAAATTTGATTCGGTGTGATTGAGGCTTAATTTTGAATTCTTGTGATTAGGCGATTAAGAATACGTAAGTCATCTTGAGTTAGCATGTGCATCGGAAGTGTATAGTGAGGAGTTGTTTATTCCATTGTATTGTCGATTGTCTAGAACTTGCCTGTCGTGTGTACGAAACGAAATGAAGGAAGTGTAGTGTAGGAAAAAGGATGTGGCGTTTCTTGTCAACAAAAATTTTTCTTGTTTCCCTTTTCATATCTACCTTGAGAATTAAATCCTAGATTGCTTAGTTGAGCCTTTAGCCTTTATAAATTTTTCTTTGGTTTTCTTTTGTCGAAAAAGGGTGTGAACCAAGTTAACCCCTACTTTTCATGGTCCTTAAGCCATCCAGCTGTAAGCGCTCGAAAATGTATAATTTTCCCATGGTGTCAAGGTGAAATGATAAAAGAAAAGGAAGGGAGAAAAAAAAAAGAAAGTGATGAAAAAGAAAAGAAAGAAAGAAAAAAGGAGTCGAGGTGAAATGGCGAGATTTGAAGGAAGAAAGTTGTTTAGCACAATTTTCTCTTTGTTAGTCGATGTGTTAAAGACATGGGTGATAAATATAAAAGATAAGCTTCAAAGAGAAGGGCCGGAAGGAAAGAAAATATTTCTAGAATTTGATGGGATGTATTAAAAAGCGGTTAAGGAAGCTAGTTACTATTATTAGTTGTGATTATATACTAGTTAGTAGCTTACATTGCTTTCCCAGATTAAGTCGTGATCTTACATCACGCATCCATATATTAGTGGAGTAAACACTAGAGGCAAGCTTATTGGTCATGACACAATGCATTGTGGTCGTCGGGAGAGTGAGCGAAATTGTGCGTATATACCAGAGCATGAATTTCCTTAGAGTTCATGTGACTAAAAGCAGGGGAATCTCTCTTATCTTGTGAGGGCACATGTTTGATGATAGAATAAATTCGTGTCGGATATCTTGATCAGCTAATATGCATGAGTTTACCCGATCGAGAGTCGATTCTTGTGCTAGGAGAGGTCTTGATTTATTAAGTGTCGTTGTAATGATGATACTATGCATGTTTTTCTTGATGATTTGTTGTGAACATAATGCGGGCTCTTAGTAGCTCGGATTGTCGAGCCAAAGTAGCCATAATGGGATATCAATTTCAGAAGGTGTATAATATTGTTGAGGACGAACAGATTTTAAGTGTGGGGTAGGTGATAAGGGGGCATATTTATATGCCAAATCGATACTCAAATGTATAGCTTTTGCCTTGTTTGTCTAATAATGTGTGGCACATTCTCATGTAGAATTATGCGGAAGATGTGATTTTATACTAACCAACATGATTAGCGTTGTTTTGTAGGAAAAACATGCTTTTGTGAAAGAAAAATGACATGTTGGGAGAAATTGAAGATGCCTTTGAGGAACGAGCAGGAAGCGGTTAGATAAGCAAGGAACACAAGGGCTTTCCGCGATAGAGGCTGGCAATGACCTGTACCATCCGCGGTCTATCTACCCCAAGAATTAAAAGTGCAAGAAATTCCGGTGAGGGTCCTTGATCGAGGCCGCGCCCACTAGGTTAGGCCCCGAGACCTTGAGAAATTCCCGAAGGAGTCGTGATTACTGCCAAGTGGCACATTAGCCCATGCTCCGCGTGCATGTCGTGCCCACGTTAGGCGCAGCCACACAGGCGGACAAATTTCCAGAAGCCGCATTCGCACCGTGTCACGGAGGGCGGTGCTCCGCGATGCACTCCGTGATGCGTTGCTTGTTATTAGGAAAAATTATCGAGTAGTATAAATAGAACACTTAGGTTCATTTTTAATTATTCGACGGTGGAGCAAACGTGGGTTACAAGCGGTTTTGAGGACAAAAATTCTTAGGGTTTCTCTCCCTTTCTTCTTCCCTTTCAATTGTTTGCATAATTTCCATTCATTTAACGTGTTCAATCCACAAATGAGTGGCTAATTCTCTTTCTTCTTGAGGTTATGAACTATTATATTGAAATGTAATTGTTGAATTCTTGGTTTATTTCATCTTTTCTTCTACGGTTGTTCTATTTAATTCTTGTTCTTACTAATTAATATCGCCAATGTTAATGTAAATCCAAAAAAGTCAGTTTAGAGAATAAAGCTGAAGTTGTGGGTAATAGGATATGGATCTTTTCTTGGTTTGGGAAAAGTGGAGTGATTTACCTTGGGATAGAAATATACACACGAAAGTCGTATTAGTCATGTGTGGAATCGGTTTTTGTATAGCTAGAACTTGAATTTCTTCTTATCACGAAAATGTGTAGGCGGAAGGTTCATGATTCTTAAGTTGGGTTAAATACTTAATCCATAGGCATAAGTTGCGACTAACCGTAGGAAAAGATAAACCATGTACATCAATAGTTAGTTTCTACATGTTCTTGCCTTCAACATGATCACATTAAATGAATTCGAGACTCAGCTAATATAAATATTTTAGTTTAACATAAAAATATATTTTCCAAAATACACAAACTTTTCGTTACTTTGTTGTCTTCATTGTTGTAGTTGTAGTAAATTAACACTTTAAGGTTTCTCCAGTATTCTGTTCTTTGTGGGTTTAAACATTCCCGGTTCTTAAGAAACCACTATATTACTTGTACGACCCGGCCACACTTGCGGGACCATCACCGCAAAAATTTTCTGAAATGACATTGAAAAGAAAAATAAATTTTGAAGAAAAAGGGGCATTTGAATTTAAAAGTTGATTTCTTTTGTCATAAGTTTCACAATCCTTGTTTGGTTTTGATTCACATGCTATCGTTTTAAGTTATACTCTTGTTGTGGTTAGAAAATTTGTGTGAACCTTGGAGGGTGATGCTTTGTTGGGTGAGGTGTTAGCTGAAATCTCATGCATAAATGATTGTCTAGAATTTACCCCAAGTGTGACTCAAGGCGATATCTTTGATGTAGTTGAACTTAGAACATGATTTTAGGCTTTCTTTTGATAGCTATTTCACCCATATGACCTCCGCCGAGCATGAATCCTTGCTAGCCAATGTTAAGCCTTTAAACCTTTTCCTTGATAACCACATTAAAAGCCTATTATCCCTTTTGTAATCCCTCTTTGGCACCCATCCTCCATAGTACTATTTGTGAGAAGAAATGCAAAAGTGATGCTTGAGTCCCAAAAGTGTGGAAATAGAAAAGGGAGAGATGAGGCAAAAGTCTAAGTTTCGGGGTTGCAAAAAGGAAATGAAAACAATAAGTTAAGCTTCAATGTGAGGTGGCACCACATTATGAAGAAATGAATAAATTGGTTGGGTGAAAGAACTGAATTATTGAAGGAGCTGCCTCTTGCTTAAATGAGATTAAAAGTGATAATTAAGGAGAGATAAGGATGGCTCTTGTGTCACAAGTGAAAATGTTGTTCAAGGAGAGATAAGGAGGAGTAGACTCAATAGTGTAGCAGGATGTTTGAATGTTCTCACAAAGGTGTTAGGGAGGTTCTAGTCACTAGAACTAAAATGTCATCCTACCTTTACCACTAACCTTCATCATGACCTCCAAGTACTAATTGATTTTAAGTGTAGTAACTCTACATTAGTGGCGAGTTACACGAAGGGAAAGCCAATGGGTCAAGTTGTGTGCATGAAAATTTCTTTGTGAGAGTGAGCGTATTTGTTTCATTCTATAATCCCTTTGAGTGTGAATTATTTAGAAATTAAATGGGATTCTCTCTTGATGTGAGGGCATACTTCGCCAGAACATGCTAAATGTACCAAAGAGGTGATTGATACAAGAATGCGGTAAGCTTTGAGACAAACTTTGAATGTAAATTTTTAATGACTTGAATCTTTATATAAACTTGCCTTGATCATGCCTGACCCTTGTTTTGGATGAAGAATCAGTATGAATCATGTAATTGATTATGAGTCGTCTCTTGAAGCATTTGCATATATGTTGAGTCTCCTCTTTTCCTTTGAGTTGGTGAGTGAGTTTAGGGTTGTCTAAGTCCCTAGTGGTACCTTTGCAATTTGATATAGAATGACATGCTTACTACAATGGTTTAGCTGTAAAGAATTGCCTTTCTTGAGGACAAGCAATGGTTCAACTTTGGGGCTTTGATGAGTTGGTAATTTACCAACTCATTAAGCTTTTAAACATGAGATTTTGCTTGGTTTTAAAATCATTTAGGAGGATTTTATGCACTTTCTCCTTTATCTTGTTAGGCATTCAACTTAAGAGAGAAACGGAATTGGACAAAAGCATGGAGCTAAAAAGAAGAGGACGAGCGTTCCACGAGATAAAGATTCGGCCAAATGCGGCAAAACGGAGGCGACCCACTATGTTGAGTGGAAGTTGCACCAAAGGAATGTAGATTAGCACATGTAGACCCCCTGTTCATCCTGAACATAAGAGTCGGTGAGCCCCCGGCGGCTTTGATGCGGCGTCATTGGGGCACTAAGCGAAACACTTGTGTTTTGCAAGTGAAACCATCGTCAAAAGGAAGCATCGTCTTGCACAAGATTTGAAGAGCATTTTGTAATCTACTTTTGTACATTCTTCTAAAAGAATTACGAGTTGGAGCCATCATATAAGGTGGAATGGATATAGACTAGGTACCGGAAATTTACATCGATACCCAAGAAGTCTATTACTTTGTCTAGTGGAAGCCTAGAGAGGTTCCTTAGGGAACATCAGGATACTCATTTATAATTGATAGACTTAAGCAGTTAGAGCCTCTCTTCGGCATTAATATACCTACCCAGACCATGTGATATAAGAACCCTTTTATGATTAGTTTTCTTGCCTTAAGGTAGAAATAAGCCTACTTGTAGGCATCACAATGTTACCTTTTCATTCTGATTGGCTCTCTCTAAGTGGAATCCTACAATATTATCTCGATAGTCAAGCTGGCGACATAACAAGCATATAGCCAATCTATACTCATGATAAGGTCAAGTCTACCATTTTGAGCTTCAAATCAAATATGTTATAGTATGCATGTCATTTAATGTAATGGTACAATTTTGATAGACCTATGACGTATCGTGGATTTACGGAACTAGCGACGCTTAAAACTATGTGAATATGCATGACTTTAAGAGTACCTTTATGTGGATATGATACATTTTGGTAGTTTTGTAGAGTAAAAATGCCCATTAAGGAATCAAAATTGAGAAAAAGGACAGAACAAAGCAAAAATGCCTCAAGCAGTACGTGCTATGGATTGTTATTCCTTACCACGAGCCGTCACATTCGAGAAGCTGTTGCAAGCTGATTCGTGAGTTGTTAGCGGTACAAGCAACGGTAGAAACCCATGGGTATGAGATTAAGATGGACCGTCCTAATTGGCATTGGAGTTTGGAAACAGGTAAGAATTTCAAAATGAAGTTTAATGCAACGAATGGTTTCCACCCATAATCGTGAACCTGGCAGGCAGTCTGCTCCGAATCGTCAAATCATCGAAGAGAATGATTAAGAAAGATGCATCCAAGGGCAGACAAGAATGTGTAAGTACCTTCTAAGAGGCAGGCCGTCTGAGCTGCTCCGTACCTCTAGGATCAAGCACAACCAATAGGCACAGAAATGGGTTCCTAGAGTCCCAATGGCATCATGATCTCTGTGCATTGTTTGATGCTGAATCTTGAAAAAGACAATGAGGAAGCAACGGCTAGAACAATGGACACTCCTAACGGCGTTGATGCCAACGGACCGTGGTACTGTTGATACGGGAATCCTATTTGATTTAGGAAAGGATTTGTTTCATGTCTATAAATATTTTGTTGAGATTTATTTTACATTTTACGAAATTTTACAACTTTGAACAATATTTTTGGGTGTTATTGACTTCCATTAAGGTTCAAGAAACGAAGTTTATAATTTTGTTCTTGAATTTGGAAGGAGATGTAAACTACCTTAGATTTTTGTTCTTTGATTTCTTGCGTTAACTAATACAAGTAGTTTTTTCTACTAATCATTGTAATTTGAAAGTACGATTATTCTCTAAGTTATAGTGTTATTATTCAAGCATGAGTAGCTAAACTCATAACTAGGGGTGGGAACCATGATGAATTAACACATAAGTAAAAATACTTAGTGAATCTTGAATGGGGCTTTATGCATGTTGTTTTCCTTTTTGTTTTTATCTCTTCTTAATTGTTGCAAACATTGTAAATTGCCTTATTCTTACACATTGGATCAAGGAGTAATGAATGGGAAAAGGGATTAACAACGTAGATTTGAAATTTATCAACCCTCATCTAATAACTTGACCTTAATGCAGGGAAATAGCAAGTCAGATATTAAGGGTAAGAGTTAATTAAGTATACACCGTAGAAGGATCAAGTTGCTGGTGATAATCACATCTAGGTGGGGACAAACCATTTAGGTGAATTTAACTTACCGATATTGCATATAAATAGGAATAGATCACTAGTATAAAGCCTTGTGGTTATGATCTTAGGAACACAATCCTATATCTCACTGTGAATATGATGAAATTAAATCAACGATTCGCTAATTAGTTCTACCCTTTTCATTATTTTTGTTTCAAACCTTCCCCCAGGAAATAAACATTTGATAGTAGCTAACGCATTAACCAAAGTTCTCATCATATTCCTCGTGATTAGGCCCAACCATTTGGTTGGGTTCTATATTACATCGGCCACTTTATATCTCATTACGAGGGTGTAATTTGGACGACATCAGAATTTTGGCGCCGTTGCCGTGATCGGCTTAGGCACCATTGTGTGTTTGCTTTACTTTTGGTCCTTATTTCCTTTTATTTTCTTTATTTGCTTTTTTTTTTTCTTAATAGGTCTCAGGGTTGTATGCCTATTTCAGGAGGCGAGGAAAATCTATGGGTTCAATTGATCACGAACTTGAACAAACACTTATGTGAAATTTGAGGAAAATGGCTTCTTGTACTTGGGTAAGAGGCAGTTGAGCAGACTCAGTCGAGAATGTTGGTGAGGAACAAGCTCGGGCAAGAGAGAAAGTTAAGGCTTGCGAAGAGCAATGCCTAGCTCACGAGAAAAGCAAGCAGCTGAAGGAAACGAGAGTCCAAACAGCCGAGCATCGGTACTTGGTAGTGACGATGATCTTCTATTGACAAAGTTATTGCCCTTTAGAGCTGTTGTCCCTCCCCCTTTTCCCCTCTTGGGGCAAAAGTTTGACATTACCGGTGTAATGATCCAAGCGCTCAAATGAAGGAGATATTTGTGGGTCTATTACAGCGATGATGCACATACTCATAACTATTTTGTGGGTATCTGTAAACATACAAACAACGGGAGTGAGTCAAGATGTCAGGTGAGTTATTTCTTTCTTCAAGGAGTGAAACTTTGCTGTTGTTGTTGGTTGAATTGCAAACAATTACGTCGCTCATATATAGGGAGGACTACAAGGCCTTTACGGGAAAAGGTGCTTTACCACCTTCCAAAAAGCTTTGCGGTTGAAAGATGAGAATATACAGATTTGGGAAAAAAAATTTTGGCTTGCCCAAAGGAGACATGGTTGTAGTTCAACAAAAATCAAAAGGTTCCCAACCAACGAATCCCCGAATGATACATTATTGGAGATATTACATGGGTCTCTACAGATACTAACACCAAGGCGGTGGGCGATACTATCTACGGCGGAACATTCATCGGTCACTTAATAATGTTGAAGCTGCGGGGTCATGACAAGATCACTAAGGCCAACCGCGCACTTGGCACACAAGAGAGTAGGAGGCTCAGTGGTAACTTATGGTAGGAATGTCTGCGGATCAGAGAAGGAAGGATGAGCGGAGCCGGGATATTCAGAGATCAAAACCTGTGGGGCTGCTTGCTAAGAATTTTATGGGACCTAGGGATGAAAGAAAGGTGAATGCTTAATAGGTTCTCAAGGCAAGGCCACAAAAATAATAGGCCAATCCAAAATCTTAGGAGGAAAGCAAATTATGCGAATGGTCGAGGGCGGTTTCGGAATAACACACGGGTCTAACCAAGACTCTTGGTGTCAGGAGTCAGGAACAGTTACAGAACTACTACCAAAGATAACAATTACAATGAAGACAAATACGAGAGATAGGAGTAGGCGAGACAATGGTGAATGGAAAGCATTAGAAATTTTAAAGAATGATAGAAATTATGGTCTATATGTTCCTCAAAGAGGCGGGTGAGCCGAGTCTAGTGGTTCAGGAGTGGAAGACATGTTGTCTAAGGTACTGAAGCAGATGGAGACAAGAGATGGCCACTTTCAGGAATTTACGATCTTATATTTTACGCTACCAAAAGGTGGAATCACATGTCGTGGCCAGTAGATTGAGCAGCAGCTTGATTTAGATGTTCTTTCTTTGAACTAGAACGAGAGGGCATGCTTCCTAGGAATACAGTTCAAAATTCAAAAATTACAATCATTGCATGTTGTCACTACTAGGAGTGGGAAAGAGACATTGATCCTCAAGTATGGTTGTGGCCCCGTGGGGCCTTAGTCCCGGAAGTTGATTTATGGTGATAAGGTGGCGGACTCAGAGGAGTAGATTTTGGTTGATTATTAGAGGATATGACAGCTCCTAGTAATGCACAAAGGAGCACGGAGTGCGGCAAGAGAAGGAGAAGGGGTACCTCAAAATATCACGCCTCTTCCTAGACCTCCTCCCCCTTTTACACAAAGGCTTAGTAAAGGTCGAAGATGGGAAGTATCACAAATTCATCTCAATGCTAAAATAATTATCTGTGAACATCCCATCGGTGAGCACTTAAGAAGATGCCCGACTATGCTAAATTCATAAAGGACATCCTTGAAAAGAGAATAGTGAGCTTCAAAGTTGTGGATAATTTGCAGCATGTAGTGCAATAGCATCTCATTGTCTTCTTGGAAAGGATGACCCTTGAGCTTTTACCATATGGTACCATTGGAGCCTTTAATTTTGCTAAGGCGCTATGTGATACAGGTGCTAGTATAAATATGATTCCATTAGCATGTTCAGCGGTTGAAGCGAGCCCCCACACCCAGAGCTTACAATGCGGCTATTGATGGCGGTCGCATAGTAGAAAAATCCAATAGGGATTCTCTATGATGTTTTAGTAAGGTAGAGTCCTTTATATTTTCGGATGACTTTGTTATTCTATCTTGTGAGGCGGTTTTGAAATTCCTCATTATCTTGGGGTGACCATTCCTCACCAACGGACATGCTCTGTATGAACATGAAGCAGAAGCGGCGAAATTAGGTTGAATAATGAGGAAGTGACATTTAATGTATGCCGGTCCATGAAGTAGGCAAATGACATGCGGGTGGTCTCAGGCCGTTAATGTTGTGGAAGCGACCTTCTAATCATGCCCATTGATGACCAGAGAGAAAACCACTTTCACCTATGCATATGGTACATTTGCTTTCAAGGATGCCGTTCGGGTTATATAATACTCGCCACTTTTGACACTACATGATGTCCATATTTTTTGACATGAGTGGAGGACACCATTGGGGTCTTTATGGATGACTTTTTAGTGGTAGGTGATTCATTAGATGATTATTTTGGCTCATTTTGAGCAAGGTCTTTGCCCGGCTGATGTGAAGGGCCAACCTAGTGCTTATTTTGGAAAAGTGTCATTTTTATGGTCAAAAAGAAGGTATAGTGCTCGACCACAAGATTTACGAGTAGAAATTGAGGTCGAAGACGGAGCGAATCCGATGTAATTGCTAGTCTACAACCTCCTATTTACGTGAAGGGTGTTAGAAGCTTTTTGGGAGGCATGCGAGGATTTTATAGGAGATTCATCGAAAGTTTCCAAGATTGCACATCTCTTGGCCTTAGCTACTTGAGAAAAGAGGTGAAAGGTTGTGTTTGATGATGCGTGTCACGGCACAGATGCCTAAATGAAATTGACCCTTGCCCCCAATCATAGTGGCACCTTACTAGTCCTTAGCATTTGAGATTATGTGTGATGCTAGTGGTGCCACTGAGGCTGTGTTTGGTCAAAGGCATGAAAAGATTCTCCATCCTATTTATTAATAACAGAGCTCTTGATGCGGCTCAAAAAAATTTACCTTGTGATGGGGCAGGTTGTTAGGCGTAGTATTTGCATTTGAAAAGTTTTCGAGCTTACTTGCTTGAAACTAAGGTGATAATTACATGAACCATGCAACTTTTTTAGATATCTGATGGCTAAGGCAGGATGCCAAGCCACAGTTGATTCGAGTGGTTACATTCTTTGCCGAGTTCGGTTTGAGTAAGGACCGGAAGGGGACTTAAAACCAAGTGGCGGATCACGTATCAAGGTGGAAAGCGAGATGCAACACTTCGATATGAGCTTGGCATAGATGATGCATTCCATGATGAAGCCGAGGTTTGGCTGCCTGCGGGATCTCATCCCATGGTTTCAGGCCCGCTAATTATACGGTAGTGATGTTGCACAGAAAACATATCTTTGCTAGCGAAAAGAAGTTCGTATGCGATGTGTGGATGTTTTCACGGGATAGGCCTTACTTATTACTGGCATTATGTGCTGATGGGGTGATTCGGAGATACGTGCTAGGTAGAGATGTTGAGCATATTGAAGGCTTTCCACTCATCCCCTATTGGGGGTCAGCACGACGGGATTAGCACAACCCATAAAATTCTACAATGTGGGTACTATTGGCCAACCATTCACCGGGGATGCATGATTTTGCAAAGGCATTGTGCATGCCGAAGCAGAGAGGTATATCAAGAGCATGAAACCCTCTTACTCCCATCCTTATCATTGAGCTTTTTGATGTTTGGGGCATTATTTCCACGGAGCCGCATACGAGCTCAAATGGGATAAGTACATACTTGTAAATTTGTGGACTCTACGTTTCCAAAATGGGTGGAGAAATTGCTTTCAAACAATGAAAGTAAGAGTGTCACAACATTCTTGAACAGAATATTTTTGCTAGATTTAGGACTCCCAAAGCCATCATTAGTGATGGGGGGTTCACACTTACGCAGCTTGCCGGTTGTTCGGACTTTCTTCAGAGAAATATGGGGTGAAACACGGGGTGGCAACACCCAATCATCCACAATCTCTTGGGCAAGTTGAAGTCTCCCAGCAGAGATAAAGACCATCTTAGCAAAGGCGCGAATGCTAAGCTGGGCCAAATTGTTCTGAAAGCCGAGATGATGCTTTATGGGCTTATCAAGCCGCATTCAAGACCACATAAGTATGTCTGTATCGGCTTGTATATGAGGAAAGCATGTCATCTTACGAGTCGAACTTGAGCACAAAGCTATGTGGGCGCTCAAGAAGCTAAATTTGAGCCCAGGTGATATTTAAACCTTGAAGTTTGATAAGTTGAATGAACTAAATGATTTCATTTGAAAATTATGAAAGTTCGAAATTTATAAGCGAGGATAGAAAATTCAACATGACCGAAAAATTGGCTTGAAAGTTCAACAGGGTGGTATGGTGTTACTATTCAATTATAGGCTTTGCTTGTTTCTGGAAAGTAGAGATCCTAAATGTATGAGACATTCAAGTGGTCCAAGTATTCTCCTATGGGAGCAGTGGTGGAAACCATGAAGGCAAGCGATTCAAGGTGAATGATCAGCAGTGACATACTTGGGAAAGAGCGAAGAAATTAAACTTGTCGACCTTTGTGCTCTAGGTGAAGTCAAAGTAACACAGACGCTGCATTAAGTCTTAGTGACGTTAAATGAGCTGCTTGCATGGGAGGCAACCCATGGAGGTATCTTTGTGAAGTCTAAGTAATTTAAGATACCCACATTCTTAGTGATGTTAAATCGGGAGCTTCTTGGAGAGCAACAGTTGTAATTATGAAGTAAATATAGTGTTCATAGAGTGTTGAAATGTGCGGGAGTTTAAGGAAAAGGAAACTTTGAAGGATTCGATTCATAATTGGAACCACGAGCTCCAGAATGAGCCGTTGTAAGATAACACGACTCGTGGTTTCAAATGCGTTCTTTGCTATTACGAGTGCCCTCTCACGGGAATCGAACAATGGGCACTCAAAAATGACCCCATACTTATCTATAAAGGGTCATGGGATGGCCCATTCTAACCCATTCATGTAGGCCTAAAAAATCATATAAAGCACCTACGGACGCACAGTATGGTCATTGTGACCTCAACGACCCTTCCTATGTGCACATGGGGTTCCACAAGTAAATGTCAGAACTCTAACAACGGGAAGTAGGTATAGGTGATTTAATCTTTATGACTTAGTTGGATGAATTAAATGTTAAACTAAATATTCTAGCACGACTCGACTCACCCCGGACCACCTTATTTAAAACCCCACACACTCGACTTATGCACACTTCACATTCCAAGAAATCAAAACAACCACGACCTTCACTCCCTCTGGTTTGCACAACTCGATCAACACCATTGCCCCTACAAGCATGAGATTGGTTCGTATTTCTCCAAACATTGACCAAGAATTTCATCTTTTACGCAAAGTGAGTATATATTTGGTGTAAAAGCAAACCTTGTTTTTCTTTTTCTTCTCATCATCGTACCTTCCGAAATCATTGCATAGAGTTGATATCCATATGCGGAATGATGCATTAGAGATTCATATTATTTTCTCATATTTACCCTAACACTTGGAAGTTGTGAATAGGAGGGAGTATAGCCATATGGTAGTTGTGAAATGCGGAAAATAGTATGCATCATTGAAAGTAAAGCTTAATCTAATGGGTGCTATAAAATTTTTGATAGGGATAGAGTTTAGTAATCCCCAAATATTTCTTTGCAATGCCTAAACTAATACTTGGGTTTCACGAGCTAAATGGGTAGATGCGGGTGAGTGCGGGGCTGCAAACAATCCAACGACGGGTTGTACTCTACAACGGCTCGTTATTAGGAATTGACAGAATTTATAAGAGATCCCGAATCTTAGTATGCAATAGTAATTCAATGGACACGTTAGTTCACTTCTTGGTGTTGAAGCAGTGCAGTGGCAAGTCCCTTATCTAAGCCTGTACCCCCTCACGGACCAATAGATGGGCTGTTTATCTTACAATGAAGCATTGTATTGGCTCATAGGTAGAAACAACAAACACGGCTTTCGAGAGAATCATTCAGCCAGCCACAACAACGGTCGTTGTTCCTACCTTGGTCATTGTTCCTACAACGACTGTATTGACAAGTTGTCTATTTTTGCAGAGCCCAATATAGCTTGTCTTATTTTTGTTAATCTATGTGTCTCCAAAAGGTAAATAACTTGAAGGAAACAAGAAGCAACATGGCGCACGTAAAAGGAGAGAGATATTGGTAAAAAGCGGTTACTTTCAGTGATAGTCGAGTGGACAGCTCTAGTGGTTCGGAGATGCACTACAACATTGAAACCTCGTAGTCTCCAATACCACTAAAGTGAATTTTAAAGCCCGAGGAAGCTGCAGCGACTCTTGCCTCGTCTCCCGATCTGGAAGAGAGTGCGAGTGAAGTCGATGGGCAAGCACCTCACACAAATAATGCGGGAGGAGAGACGTATTGATGTTGAAGAGCTAGGGGATGATGATTCTGAGCGAAGATGCAGTAACAAGGATAGTGCTTGAAAGATCCACAACAATGAAGTGGATGACCACGACCCTACCCACCGTGGCCCAAAGAAAGGTCCAAAAAAGATGGTTTGTATAGGGCTCAGGATGTGTATTATGTAGGAGCTCGCTCTTAATGAGAAAGGGAATACTAGCCGCAGTATTAGGAAGAGCCCAAGATTGAGATCAATGTCTGAATGAAGTACAGCTCAAACGGTTCTTGGCTATAGCATGTATTGGATGGCAAAGACTACGAGCGAAATACAACATTGAGATGGTGCGTGAGTTCTATGCAAAAAACTACAACACCTTGGAGAAAAAGTCCCCCTCAAAGAATGCAGGTGAGAGGAGCATGTGCTAGACTCTCTCGAGTGTGGTATCCCGGTCGACATATCGAGCGGACTATCACCGGGGTCTTGATGGGTGGTGACTATAAAGTGTTGACCGGACTGCGAATATGATTATCAAATAGAGGCAATGAAGAGGGGATCAAAAATTGAGCACCAAGGACAAAGTGATACACTTTCAGTGGATGGAAAATATTATTGCTAAAGATATGGAGGGAGACGAGAATAGGTCAGGGCAAAATCAATCTAAAGGCTTCCACAGAATTTTTAGCCAAGTCATGGTAGTCCATCGTCCAGGCATCGGCCTCGCCTACAGTGAATGGTAATATTTTGACGTAGATAGGGTAGCTTTGGCGGCATGCATTATGTATGAGTACATTCTTGAACATTCCCGGATTATTGCCATAGAGATTTGGGAGCGGGCGATCAAAGAGCACACACACTTCTGTTGAGCTTGGTTTTATCATCATGCATGGAGTGCAGGTGCTGTCTTCTCGAATATTGATCATATGATTACAAACATTAGAGAGCGATAGACATACCATTGATTAAGGTAGTCCCGGGAATCCGATGGCGGGTAGTTCCATTTGGTGGACCTAGATTAGTGAGAGTGCCAGAGGAGTGACGAGGGTGACACATGTTGTCAGTTAAGCGATCCACGTGGAAGTTTCCTTAGGAAAACAACCAGTCCATTCCCATTGGATATTTATTCGTCTCAGTGACATGAAAAAATGTCAAAAAAGGAGAAAGTGCGAGTGAAAAAATTGACATGTTGCTAGTCAAGTTGTGGGTTAAAAAAAAGAAATAGAAAGATGTAGCACGGGGTTACATGAGGTGGATGGTTTTGAGTATGCCTCAACTGGTTTGATCGATGCTCGGGCAGAGATTGAGACACAATGGAAAGGAAACTACTTGAAGCATTGAGAGCCTCAGTGCTAGAGTTGTCATCCGAGACCTACTTTACTTCTACCACTACAGGCTTTCTCAGTGATAGAGGAGGACACGGATGTAGAAATTCCTCAATTCTTTCATCACGGAGTGGACAGCGGGAAAAAGGAAAAAAGAAGCGAGGCCATTGAGGGTGCAGAACATGAGGAAAGAAGAAAAAGAAAGAAGGAAAAATGTGCATTGAAAGCTACCCTCAAAAGAAAAGCGAGCACACTACCGTGCGCACGAGAATATTGGAGAGGGGTTAAGGTGCGGCTTAACTCTAGTTTGCGGCTTGTGCTTGAATGCACGGGCCACAGATGTTCTGCTACACGGAGTTGGAGTCATGAGCGAGACTCCCGGCTGCGAGAGACCAAGGGTTGCAGCTCTCTTTTGCCCAGATTCGAAACCGGACCACTGGCGTCTAGAGATACCCAAGTATGTCCCTATTCTTATGTTTTACTTTTTGAATGCATCGAATAATAGCATGATTTTTGTTTGATGGGGTGAGGTAGTACTTGATTTTTGTTTAACATAACCACGAGGTTTCTTGTCGGATGTCTTTTTCCCACCGGGTGTTCTTTAACTAGTAGAGCAGAAACATGTTTAGGATTGTTATTTTGTTTTGTTTGTTGGTTAGCGGAAGAAAATAGGAGCGTAAACAGTCAAACAAAGCATGTGATAAGCGATTTTGTGATGCATGTGAAAATGACACCTCCTCTAAATACTTTTGTGAATATACTTGTCTTTGTGGCGTGACCGGTATGGATCTTTGTATGGCATCATAGGTATCACTAGGATAAGTAATGTCAAAGCTATGCATGAACTGGTGGTTGGAACTTGGCGGAAATCAGAGGCTAACTTGTGTGAGTAAGACATAGCGCTAGTTTGGTTGTGTGTGTTAATCTAAAACTTGCACAGTCGGTCATACCAAGATATAGGATGGGAGATTAGGGAAAGGATCATAGGCGGTTTTGATGAATTGTCCACTTTAGCCTTAAAAGAATTACCAAATGGAAATATAATTAATCCCTTGATCCCAATTTTGAGCTTAAATTTACCATTCTTTTGTTGAAACCTATTCGAGTTTCCTACTTTGAATTATAATGAACCTATCTTGGCCACTGGTCCCTCCTTGGACATTGGAACCTCAACTCGGGCAAATCGCCTAAGTTGAGGTCAGCTATCATAGGGTTAATAAGAAGAGTAGGGTGGAAGTAATTGAGTAATGAAAATAAAAAAGGCAAGTACGGTTTGAATAATGAAGTCGATATTGATGTAATTAAGAAAAAGAGAAAATGAGAAAAATTGAAAATGAAAGTGAGAAAGAAAAAAAATGAATACTTGAAAGTAAAACCGTACTGCGATTGAAAAAAGAAAGTAAGAAAAAAAGAAAGCAAGGGAAAAGGGAAAGATGTGAAAAAGAGGTTAAGTGGAGATAAAGTTAGTGTAGTCAAGAAAGGGTTAAGTTACTATTCTATATCTACCATACCTAACCACGAACCAACGCTACAAGAAGAAAAAGTCCTATAGTGATCCTTGTTTCAACGGTCGAAAATCGAAGATATTGAAGAAAAGGCAAGCATATAGAAGTTGTATGCACATAGTTAAATTTTTTGTGACGTGAGTGAGTTTTTGATCCCAAGATAAACATTAGCATGATCATCTATATATATGTGGGGGACCAGGGTTGATTTCGGCTACCTAGGGGAAATGTTAGTTGTGTGTGCTTGGTTGTATAGATATAATATGGTGCAATCCTTTGATCCTATATAGTGTGTTGAGAAGTCTTGATCGTCACTCAAGTACTATTTTAACCGTTAGGAGAGTTTGATTGTGTGAATATCTTGTATGTTTTGTGAGTTTGAATTTGCTATGCATCTCTAGGTTTCCTCTAGTTAAGAGTCGCCATGGGTTGATTTTATTTTGTTTAGCTAAGGACATGCAAAAATCTAAAGTTGTGGGTGTTGATGTGTTGTGAATTTACGGCACTAGCGATGTAATCTACGTGAGTCGCATGACTTTAAGTACATTTATGTGGATATGACGTTTTTTGGTAGTTTTGCCGGGTAAAACAAGTTGTGGGAATCAAAGCGAAAAAGGATAGAACAAAGCAAAAATGCCTCCGGACGAGGCGTATTACGAACCGTTGTCCCTTACCCTTTGGCCGTCCTAGTCGGCCATTGCAACCAATTAGTAAAGTTGTTAAGCATATTGCCAAACAACAGTTGAAACCCATAGTTGTATGAGCTAAAGACCGAACTGTCTTGATCGGTCGTGGGTTGAACCGGAAGGAATCTCAAATGAAGTTTCATGCGATGGATGATTCCTACGGATCGTCTGGACTTACAATGGGCCAGATCTGTCCGGACGTTGAAATCATCGAGAGAAGAATGATTAGGAAAGGTTGCTACCAACGAAAGACGGGGCGGGACGTACCTTCTAGAGACGGGTCTTCCGAGCACTAAAATTACCTCTAGGATCGAAAACTATGCTCGGGAGGCTAGGAAACGCGGACCAGACCAACGACTCATATGATCTCACAATAGCAGTTGTTTAAGACCAGAATCTTTGAAAAGACAAGTTTGAGAAGCATGGCGGAACAACGAACACTCTAATGGCCGTTGATGCGTGACGAGGCTAGTGAGTACTGTAGACACCAGACTCCTAGTTGATTTAGGAAATGATTTGTTTCATGTCTATAAATATTTTGTTGAGATTTATTTTACAGTTTACGAAATTTTACAACTTTGAAGAATATTTTTGGGTGTTATTGACTTCCATTAAGGTTCAAGCTTGAAGTTTATAATTTTGTTCAATTTGGAGGATTAAAACAACCTTGGATTTTGTTTTTTTGATTTTGCGGTTATTGTCTGAGTGGATTATTGTAAAAATCATTGTGAGTTGCTAACGCTCAAACTCACACTTGTTATTTGAGAGAGTATGAAGCGAACGTTGTCAATAAAGAATCAGAAAGATCTTGGGGTCGATCCCTTTGGGGAATATATGAAAGATCTAGACTAATCTTGGTGAGTGAACTTGTTGGTAAGTTACCTCCAATTTGGGGGTTTTAGGAAAAGTAATAATTAAAACAACAATTGAAATTATGATGTAAATCAAGATTTAAGAATAACTAGGGTTTATGTTCCGCATGATCTCATAACTTCTTTGGGTATACACACGTGATCAATACCAATGCTTGCTTGTAGAAATGATAACTAGGGTTCATCCAAATGACTGGTTCGTCCCTATTAGATGACTATACTCAACCAGAGTCGGAGTCTCATGGCTTCGATTTCAAACTATCCGATTATCAATATGTTTCGATTTAAATATCCCTGCGACCACAACTCAAGTTAATACAATGATCATCAAGATCGAGAGAATTTGTTGTAATTCTCTTTTCCTAATCTCTACCTATCTATGCTCAAGAAAGTAAAGAATTCAAGCAAGTCCTAACATTGTACGGTGTTAGAAAGCATTTAAGCATGTGAAGGGAATACAATACAAGTATTTTGCATTGGTTTTGAATCACCTTTGTGTATCCCTAGCTCGTTAATCCACCATGGTTCCCACAACCCTAGCTATGAAGGTTTTAGCCTCTCATAGTTCCAAGGTTGTGATATGCATTCATAATTAATACATGTTCCAATACTTACAATCGTAGATGAGAAGAAAAGCTTCTTTGATTATATCGGTAAAACCTCGAAACAACTTATAAAGATCAAAAGAATCCATGAAAAGGTTGATCACAAGTCAATCAACTCAATTCTATGTTTTTCCTTTGAATCTCTATGGTTTTCACGCCTATCTCACTTCTCTCTAATGTTCCCTATATTCTCCTCCTGAAAATAAAACATAAAAGGTATTTATACGGAACATGAGAATCCTTTTCCTAAGCTAACGGGGGTGATTTTCCATAGCAGCGTTGCCCAGGCCACGGCGATCATACAACCCATAGAGGATTATGCAGTGCATTACTGGCATTCGTAAGTCACTTGGCTTTAAAATTTTTGCTAGTGTTGACCTTGGTACAACTCGTACGTGCTTCATATGAGTTGTGCTTTGCTTCATTGTTTGGCTCCCCCGAGAACTCTAACTTTTCTGAAATTATTCACGAGTGTTGTGGTATAGCTCATAACTCCCAACCCTGACTCATATTACATGCGAAGTTCTACTTAGCATTGAAAATCCTGAAGATCTGCCTTGCTCTGCTACGTTATTGCCTTGTCGCCACAATAGTAGTTTCATATGTATCGAGTCTTCCTTTGTGGAAATTCGTCGAATATTTCCATAACTCAAGCTACGGCTCATGCCGGTGGTGTGCCATTTCGTACTAAGAGTCATAGGTTGCATTCTTCACAATATAGTCATCGAAACTTTTCACGGTTCACCGGTATGGCTCGTACACCATCAGAAGCATACGGCTCATGCGGGCGTAGCTTTATCTCATTTACGCACTTTCGGGCTTCTTTTGCACATTCTTGCTCCAACACTTATATTTTACGTAACCAAATAAAAAGTGTCTTATATCCATACAAACACACCTAAGTTCATATTTATTTTCTTAGTTTTGAGCATCGCAAATAGTTTTAAACTCACGGCATTAGTTGTAATTATGATTTCTTCTCCAAGTTATAATTGTGATTATTCAAGAATGAGTAGCTAAACCCATAACTAGGGTGAGGAACCGCAATGGATTAACACATAGGTATAAATACTTAGTAAATCTTGAGCGGGGTTTTATGCATGTATGTTTTTCCTTCGTTTTCAATTGCTTCTTAACAATTGCAAATGTTGGAATTTTCCTTATTCTGACTCACCGGATCAAGGGAGTGATGAATGGAAAAAAGGATTAACAACGGAGATTTGAGGCTATCAACCCTCATCTAATAGCTTGACCTTGTTCGAATAGCTAATACGATATTAGAGTAAGTGTTAATTAACTACAACCCTTGTTCGGATCCAGTTGCGTGGTGATAATAATATAGATTTAGGACCAACCATTTAGGTGAATTTAACTTCACAGGTATTTACCACGCTAACTTAAATCACTAGTATAAAAGCCTTGTGGTTATGAAGTCACCAGGGAACACAATCCTATCCATCTCACTTATTGAATACAATCAAAATTAAATTAAGAATCTACTCATTAGTTCTAATGTTCATTATTTTGTGTTTCAAACCTTCCCCCCAGTAAATAAGTAAGCCAATAGTATAGCTAAATGCATTAACTAAAGTTATCGTCATACTCCTCAAGGGATTAACCCCAACCACAGTTTGGGTTCTATATTGACATCAACCACTTTATATCTCATTTATGAGGTGTAATTTGGGTGACATCCTTGCATAGCTATAATTATTGTCTCTCTAGCAGGGTTGACACTATAAATGGTTCCGTTAACTTTTCTGGTTCAACCCCAAAATTTCTGCAATATAAAGAGTAATATATGACAACATAGCCCCTAGATATGTGGTTAATATACATCATGTCCAAAAATGGATAGTATACACATAACAACTTCTCCAGGATGCCTCAAAATCCCAACGACCTTCGTTGCATTGAAATAGTTTTGATCGCCGCATGAACTAGGGCTCTCAGCCAGCTACCTCTACCTCGACCTATAGGTGTTTGAGTGCTCACCTATGGGGGATGAACACTATAAGAAGAAATACTGCTTTGACCTTGACAATTGCTATACTACCCTTACCTTTATTCTAATAATGCCGCATCAAGTTCCCTGGAATCCCACATTGTTAACACACATCCATCCCACAAAGGAATGGTCTGTGCATCTTTCTACACTAAGGGCGGGGTGGTAAAGTGGCCTCATATGTGTTGAATACTCGAGAATAAGGAGTATATGTGCTTGAGAATCACGAACTTACCGGATTGGCCATAGTGATCAAATCTAGGTCATTGTGACAAGGGCGAATGCGGAAGTATGTAGAATAAGTGGCCGATAGGTAGGCTGAGCCTAATACCACTTTGGAATCCTTTGTAAGACTCTAAAGATCTATCTCTTTTCCCTATTCTCTTCTATGTTCTAATTGTCCTAGAACTGATTCTTGAGTTCTCTAAGGTTTTGGCAGCTACTTGGATTCGGCCGAGATATTCTCTCTACCAAAGGATGCTAAGGTGCTATCTTTCATCAAGTAAGTCCCAACCACTCACAAAGGCAGAACTCTAGCTTGCATTGAATCCATAATAGAAGGAGCATATTTGGCTAAAGAGTCAAACCTCAGACTATATTCTCGAACACTTATACTGCCCTGTCTGAGGCTCAAAAGTGGATGAATTTTGGCTTGTCTAGCTTCTCATGGAAGATACTGGTCTAGAAAGGCTATTGAAAACTCTTCCAATTTAGCTGGGTGTGCATCTGATCCCCTAGATCTCTCCCAAGCCACATAATATAAAATAGCTATACCTCGTAGTTTGAAAGATGCTAGTTCTAGTGATTCTATCACTGAGGTATGCATAACTTAAGTATCTTGTGAAGTTGATCAATAAGCTCTTGAGGGTCCTCCTTTAGATTACAACCTGCAAATACATGAGGATTCAGGCTAACAAATTCCTTAACTCTTGAACTATTATAGCCATTAGAAGATCTAGCAAATTGTTGTTGTTACAATATTACTTTATGTGTCAATAACCGGATCATCTTCTCCATGTCCCCATATATATAGCCAAGTGGAGGAATCAGGGGAACTAGGTCTCCTCTAACTGCTTTTTTTAGGAGCAGGTGGAACATAGGGTGCTGGAGTTGCTGAATCCCTTCCGGATTCCTCTATCTCTTGCACCCCAAGACGTTCCAACGGTATGGATGATTCACCCTGGGCTTCATGCCCAATTCCTTGGTCAAGTGGGGCATGACCAGTTCCTTCTCCTGCATCTACATTAGCTCGTTAACTAGAGGCATTCAACCTTGTCAAAGGCATAGATGCAACAATATTATAAAGCACCAGTTAGACTAAAATTCTTATGACCCAACTCTATTTGCAGGATTCCAAGAGATAAAGAAAGGTAACCATCCCTAAATGTCATATAGCTTCCTGATTATAAGTGTGGTCGACAAAACACCCATAAGAAAAATTTTACTAGACACAACATGTAGACTTACTAGGACTCCACATGCTTTGATGCCAAATCTTTCACCCTCCAAACTCGGGGAGGCATGATTGGCACCCGATGACTCACTTGACCGAGCCAGCTACTAAAACTCTTACAACTCGAATAGCAATAGAGCTGACTAGGCCTCCATAATAACATGACTATAGTATAAGGAAGAATAAAATGAAAACCTCAATGTATTCATATATAAGACTAACAAGCTGCAAGTACCTTAGGGATTGAACAAAAAGCTGACAAGGCTACGAACTGTACAACAACTAAATAAAATGCCAACAACGCCATACACGACATACTGAAAACCCACAAAAATGTCTACAAGCCTCTAAGAGTAACATTAATGACACATAGTTGGGACTAGGCCCCGACCTACCTATCTGCTATATATATACTCAAAAGTAAAGATGAACCTCCAACTCTTTATCTCCAAGAAAACATGGAGCTTACCAAAGCCGCTGAGCTTTGTAGCTCCTACTGGAAAGGTCTATCTAGATCTTGATCTAGGCCTTCAAGAAAATGTAGTGTTCCCCAAGAAATGAGGACGTTAGTATGAAAGAAAATATTGGTATGCAAGGTAAAAATATTATTTGAGTAAGCTGCAAATAGTAATTGAGAGCATGATATAGTATGAAACCTGGAAACTAAAATATTGAGACTCATTAAGATTTCATATCCTTTACTCCTTTAAAAATAAACTCAACACATGCCTCAACTCGTACTGTAACACATGTTGTGTACTCTTCATGCATTGGGCCTCGGTGCACACTAAACCAAACATATACATAGGGCCTCATTACGACAGTAGGGCCTTACCGCACACTAATACAAGAATAAAAAGTATTAGTTAAAAATATTGATTTTTATAGCTACTTTCGTTAGTTATTAGGACTCTTCTTGCCTAACTTCTTTGGACTTAAATTGAAAAGGTATTCTTTGGAAGTCCATTTAACCATTGGATCTGAATAAGACTTTACATGGCAAGATTTTATTTTATATTTTCTAAAGCTTATTAGGGATCACAATTAAAAAGGTAACTCAACAAAGAAAACTTCCATTTCTAGTTTCATGCCATCAAAGAAATGAGAAATCTTAACATACCTTATTTCTTTTAATGATTACACCTAGAGCGATTTGGATATTTTTTATCAAGTAAATCTACTATATTGGTGCATAAGAAAACTAATATTAGCCCTTGAACAACATTCAACTTCACCAAAATAGTAGATAAATAATTTCCGGACAAATTATATGTATTGGCATAACTTTGATGGTGTATTTTTACACTCTCCTTCTCAATTTCAATATCACATATTTGTAAACCAACATACTACCCCAACTATAGAAAACACAAAATATATCCCCTACAAAAAGCATGACACCAAAAATAACACAACAAATTAAACTCACAACTTTCGATCATCGTCCCATGATATCTTAACAAATGCAATGAGATTTCTCCACCCGAACTTCCATGAAAAAGTATGAACTTGGGAAGAGTACACTTGAATGAAAATTTTTATCCTCTTTTTCTTGTAGTCTTGAAGAACCTAAGAATTTTGTTCATCATATACATAAAAAAGAGAAGAAAAAACTTTTGAAAATCTACACAGCTATGGGTTAAATTTGGTGAAAGAGGCTGCCATACTTGATCAAATTTTAGGACATGATTTTCTAGATATATGAAGAGTATTAACACCAAAATAATAATAATTTTACTAACCTTAAGGGTAAAAGAGGCGTTTGTTCTTGGAGAAGGAAGAAAGGACGGAACTTGAAGAATTTTACATATTTTTGGCTAAGTAAGTATGTTGAAACTGCTCACTCTTTTAGGACTTATAAGGGACCCTTATGGCTGATCTTTTTGACCCATTTTCAGAACTCAATTTTGGATACAATAGGTAATGGGTTTTCGGTCCAATGTATACCTCCATTTGGGCCTTCAATTGGTTGATTTGATAGCTTCAAATTAGACTCTATTTTGGGCCATAATTTGGCCAACATTGGTGGCTGCCTTAGAATTCATTTTGGGACAGCTTTTGGTGTCAATTTCTGGGACAACTTTAAGCTCCATTTGATCCACTATTAGTCCCAATAAACTATATAGTTTCTTCCCCAACTTGGTCCATATAACATGGTTTAATTAGCGTAAGTAGGTGATGCACATACTTGTCACCTTTTAGCATGAATAAGTCAAGCAAGAACCTAAATTATTTTATCCCATTTTTCAAACATTAATCCTTAGACATCAACCTAATACTTATATATGTTCGTCCATATCAACTCTTGACCCAAATATCACCTTATCATCTCGAGCTTAAGCACCTTCAATAGTATTAACTTAGTCGTACATGTATTGAAAGGTGTGGGGTGTTACAAACTTTAAAGTAGGACTTAGATTAAATAGGATAAATATGCAAAAAGAGCTTTGTATGAACTCATATATTTTGGTTGTCATAAGTAAAATGAGACTGAATTACATTATTTTGGTCTGTATTATATTTTTGAGTCCATCAGAAGCTCTTACATGATGTGAAAAATAATACGCTATGAGATGTATCCATACTTTATCTTTGAGCGGTACAACGTCGACATTCTTGCCAATTTTAGGACTTAGTGAATAATTCCTAATCCCTTAGCTTGATATGATCGAGGGTAACTTCCATTTTGATGATTCTCAATATCTTCGTATGTTATGAAAGGAGTTATGAATCCTATCAATCCCAGTGTTTGGGCACGCTTTAGGGTGTTGGAGTTCTTTCCCTACGAGACCCTAGTGTTTGAGCACAGTTTGTGGTTCTGGAGTTCCAACTCTGGTTAGTTCCTAGTATTTATGCATGTGATGAAATTGTAGAGCTTTAACTCCTACCCATTCCCAACATTTGGGCCTGGTTTGGGGTTTCAGAGTTCTTATCAGATATCTATTTTATGTCTAAAATATTTAAATGTTTTTGTTAGAAATGGCAACATGTAATCATCTAAGTTCATAATATCCTTGTTGGTACCTCATTAAAAACATTACTAGTAAAACCTAAATGGAATAAAAGTTGTCCTAATAAAAAGAGTGCAACACATATTTTCCCGATCTCGGCCTCCCTTGCGGTCATATTTTATCAACTATAATATCACTTTAGGTGAATCACATTCCAATTACTTAGTAAATCAACTCCATCTAGGTTGGATAACCGATAAGATAATTTGTGGCTACGCTAGTGATCCTATATGGACCTTCTTAGTTTGGATTCATCTTTCCTATATTCGGATCTCAAGTGTTAAGGGTAACCCTCCAAAGGACAAAGTCTTCATTTTTGAAGTTTAGAGTTTCGTCCTTCAGTTATAATATCTTTTCATTCTCTACTTTTAGGTCATTATTGGAATTAATTGTATCTCTGCCGCCCTTTAGGTAAATCTAATTATTAGACAAAGATTCATCATTCTGAACCTCCTCAGTATGCTTAAACCTTAGGCTCAAATCATTGACTTTCACTAGTATTAGTGCCTCAAATCCATATAAAAGTGTAAAAGATGTATCTTCGGTACTCGATTTCAGAGTGGTGCGGTGTGCCCAAAGAACTTAGAGTAATTCATTGACCCAATTGCCCTTAGCTTTTGTCAGCCTCTTTTTTAGGCTTGCCATTATTGTTTTGTTAGTTGACTTAGCTTGTCTATTAGTGTTTGGGTGGTTCAGTGAGGACATGATTATTTTTATCTTCAGCCCTTCAAGGAATTTAATGACCTTAGAATCAACAAATTATGGATCATTATTGCATACAATTTCTTTTAATATTCCAAAGCGGCATATGATGTGGTCCCATATGAAGTTTATCACTTTTTTTCACGTATCACATCGTATGAACCTATTTTAATATATTTAGAAAAGTAGTTTGCACCTATTTTAATCTATTTATAAAAGTAGTTCAATGATAATCTAAAGAAATTTTACTTGTGTTGAGGTTGATGACAATGGTCCGATGATTCCATTCTCTTTTCATGACGGGCAATGGTGAGATCATCCAGTGCAAAAACTCTACCGGTTGGTGGACCAGTTGAGCGCGCCTTTGGCATTTGTCATATTTTTTACAAAAAATTTGGAATTATGTTCCATTTGAGGCTAATAACATTTGGCTATAATTAGTTTTAGTTCCAACGAACCAGCTCTGGAGTTATTGTCACAGACTCCCTCATGGATTTCTCTTAGAACATAATTGACTTCTCCTAGTCAAAAACATTATGATAACAACCCCGAGAATGATCTCATGTATAGATTTCCATCCACAAGGCAATATATCATTGCTCTTGTTATTATGCATGAGGTTTTTAAATTGGATGGTGCTATGCCATCTTCCAAATGCTTGACAAAGTCACTCCACCAATCCTAAACAAAGCTCGTTGAATTAACTTCCCTATGACAAGGTGCTCCCAATGTTAAATATAGAAAAGTTACTACAACACTAGAATCGGGGCTATTTGGTTTAATAGATGATTCGAGATTGACTAAAATGTATGCTTCCATATTTTCTTCTCAAGGTATCTGAATTACCTTCCATTTCACAAAGCGAGAGAGTGTTGTCCGGACCTGTCCAAGTGTCTCTGCAACTTCCCATCTTTAGCCTCGTAGTCCACGTGTATCTATTTCACTACCAGTTGAGAATTTCACTTAACTTCAATGGAATCATATTCGTGTCCTCAGGCTAATTCAACACCTGCAAGAATGACCTCCTACTCGGCCTTATTATTAGTAAGTGGTACACAACTAATGGCTTTCCTGAGCATCTCCCCTATATGGTAATCATCTATGGAAATTCCAATTGTCTTTACATTAGATGCTTTATTTATGAACAAATTTTGTGTTCCTTGCGAGCCTAAGGAGATCCTAACAATTTCCTTCTTGTCTCGTGAAACCATTTTAGGATTGAAATCAGACACAAATTCAGCCATGACCTGAGATTTTATGGCATTCTAAGATTGGTATTCAATATCAAACTCGTTCAGTTCCACCGCGCACTTTACCAGCCTTCCCGATAGTTCAAGCATCAGAAGGATATTTCACAAAGGGTACGTTGTTACAACGACTATTGGACTTTGGAAGTAAGGTCTTAACTTAAGAGTAGCCACCACAAGGGATAAGGACAACTTCTCCAATGCAAGTACCAGGACTCAACACTTGCCAATATTTTGCTAGCATAATAAATAGAATATTGCATATATTTTTCTTCCCTGACTAGAACAACACTTACCGCCATTTTTGACACTTCCAAGTAAGGAGAAACTGCTCGCCCTCAAATGGTTTTTCTAGTAGAGGAGGTTTGGTTAGGTATGCCTTTAAATCTTGTAGCGTCTGTTTGCATTCCAGTGTCATTCGAACTAATTTTTCTTGTTCAATAATGAGAATAATCTGTGGCATTTTTTTGATGATCTCTAGATGAATCTAATAAGAGACGTTATGCGACTAATGAGTCTTTATACCACTTTTACGTTGTCGAGCATGTCTGGAATTTTTTTAATGATCTTTATCTTGTCTACATTTATCTCAATGCCTCTGCTTGACACAAGGAAACCAAGGAACTTATCAAATCCAATATTGAAGGCACACTTTTTGGGTTGACCTTCATATTGTACCATCTTAAGATGTTGAAGGTCTCTTATAAATGACTCAAAGGATCCCCTGCGTTAAAGACTTCACAAGGATATCATAAATATAAGTTTCCATGGTCTTGCTAACTTTCTCTTTGAACATTTCGTTCACGAGTCTTTTATAGTGGCACCTGCATTCTTTAATCAAAAAGGCATTATATATAACAATATGTGCCAAAATTAGTGATAAAAGAAGTCTTCTCTGAATCCATCTGTATCTGATTATATCTGGAGTATGCATCGAGAAAACCCATTATCTCGTTCTCTATCGTAGCATCGATCAGCTGGTCATTATTTGGCATCGGGAATAAATCTTTTTTGAAAACTTTATTCAAATACTTATAGTCAACATACGTTTTTAATTTATTGAGCTTCATTGGTACTATCACTACATTAGCAAACATTTCGGATATCTTTCCTCCCAAATGAACTCACTGTTAATCAATCTACTAACTTCAAGAGAAAGTTTTGGATCCCCTTGCACCTGGTGAGTTGCTATATCTAGCGAAATACATGTTACGTCTAGATGGAAAAAAGAAAACTAGTATGCATTAACTTCAAAGAATTCAATGAGTTTTGTTCAAAGCTCTGAGCATAGACCCATTCCTAGATATACCTTCATTTATGGGAAGTTGATGAACAAGATCACTTGCACAAGCTCCTCAACTGTTGATTTGGCTGTGTCCCTTTCATTCGAAGCCCCGAAATATCTCAAAACTAGATCATGGTCTCGATATACATTATCCAGACCCTAAAGCTCATCTTTGTTTCTATTGGTAGGGCTTGGATCGACTACTTTGATTGCTATTTTTCCTTTGCCTAATCCGTTTCAGATTGCCCTCTAGATAACACAATTGAGAACATTTCTTTTTGTTGCATACAGATCCCCCTCTATCTGTTTGACCCCTTCTGAAGTCTCAAACTTCATCATATGATGAAAAGTGAAAGGTATTGCTCTCATTGTATGGGTCCAAGGCCTTCCAAGGATGATATTATACCCCATTTATTCGTCCATTACATCAAATTGAGTGTGTTTGACCATTCCTTCCACATTTGTGGGAATTTGTGGGTAATATCATCTTCTATTGGACCATCTGAAACATATTAAATCCATCTAAGAGCTCATTAGGATTACCTTATTGACTAGCTTCATTTATTCGAGAACCCGCATATGAACCATATTGGACGAGCTACTTAGATTAATGATCAAAGGTTTAACTCAGAAATTATTAGTGTCTAAAGAGATTATTAATGCACTATTGTATGGGAATTATAATCCATTAAGAATTCATTGTTGAATGATATTGGCTTAGGGTTCAGGATATTCGACCTCTTTTTTATGTTGTTTTGTCACGCCCCAAAACTCGAGGAGT
>JACEIK010001895.1:0-25392 GCA_018107945.1 Datura stramonium
CTAATCACGCTTCCACACGTATACTAATTCATATATTCTAGATTTATGGATGCCCATATGATTGACTCATGTTTTAAACATATATAACAAGTTCATTGTGAGAGCATGTGAATATTTAATGAAAACCTATTTCGAAATTTTACACTAATCATGGTGAAAATTCTATAATCATGCTATTTCCATAACATGAACATAATTCGAGAACTTGAAAGTAATTTCATAAGCATACACGACTATTAATCATGATGGGTATTAGAATCCATAGAAGACATATGAGAATTCATGCATAAATCGAAACCCTAGAACATGTTTTTCTAGAAATCAAGGGATTAGGGTATTAGTATAAAAATTGAGACATAAGGAAGAAAGGAGATCCTTGTTGAAGTCCCACATACCTGATTAGAAGACTCCCTTACTGATCTTGGAGCTTGCATCCCTTGAAGAGAAACCCTAGGTGCTCTTGAGCTTGAGAGAAGAAGAAGAAGAAGAAAAACTCTACGAATGGTTTTTGAGAATGAGGGGCTTAGTCTAGTGAAAACCCCTTTAATTCATCCCTTACAATACCCAAAACAAAGTCATTTAGGAATTGGGAGCGTAGGACTCCCCTGGGACTAAGATTTTAAAACTCTACCCGTCGAGTGACCACGACCCACACCACGAGTTGTTGGTCCTAACCACAACTCGTGGTGACCGTCCATTACTAATGGGCCCCTTTTTTTTCAAGATTTTACTTATTCGACCAACGACCTACAGGACAAGTCATTACTTGATCCAACGACTCTACAATACCACCCGTCGTCACCACTGGTCCAACCCTTGAGTTTCTTCCAACGACCGTCACGATGGGTCATTGCTTCACCTAATAGATTGTGGTACCATTTGTTTTCACTGAACAAATTAGTCGAACCCTTTTCTGAGATACAACCAATGGACACTCAGTATGACTCGTCACAGCGAACAACATGCTGTCTCTTGGCTCGTGGTTTCGGGGAAGTCTGGTCTGCTAGCTTATAACAACTCTATCTAACAAGCCGTTTGAACGACTAACCACCCGTTGGATTAGTCGTTCGGTGAATATTTTTTGCTGGTTTCTTGTTGAACTTCATCTAACTGTGAGGTTTGATCCAGGAAACTCTTGGGGTATTACAATATCTCCCCTCTGGGAACATTCATCCTCGAATGTAGGCTAAACATACTAAAAAGCTGAGGAAGTAACTGGTACCCCAAATACTGAATAATTACAACTAGAACTAATGGAGTATCTAACTCTGGGAAAATATACATATCTGATCTGAATATCCGAGTCGCACATGCATACTAAGACGTGAGAGGGACCGAAAGACATGAAACTGACATGGAACTAGATGGAGCACTGAGAAGGATTCTTTCCCTCTAGCTGGCACTGAGATGGTACGGACTGAGTTATCACTCTCGAATTGCTTTATGATATCGAACTAGAATTCCTGATATCCGGTCTAACTGAAAGTAAGGGACTTATGAGCACGAGTCATTCATGGCATCTAGAACTGAACACATACAGGAGGTAACCTTATCTACTGAGCTACTAAAGCAACTTCTAAAGACTGAGTTCGAGATGAACATACTGGAAGACCAGAGTTAACACACATAGCTAGTCTATAACATGAAGATAAGCCTTAAGGATTCATAAAGTAAGACCGGCATCACTGCTTGAAGCGGTTATCTATAAATTCTGAAACTTTGAACATGGGAATGGATAAAGCGAAGCTTCAACTAAAACATAAGAGAGATTATCTGAATCCATAGGGATTGGCATACCATGGTTGTTAGGGTCGGAACTCCCTTACTAGCATACTTACGATTATACTTGTCTCACAGACTTACCTTCTCCCCTTTTGCTTAAAGCCATCATCATTCTAAGGGTCCTGAATCTTTCTTAAGGTTGGGGATACACCACTAAATCTCGACTTCTCCTCCACCTCTAACATTCACTACAACCTCATACTCACATCTATTTCACTCTATACATTGAGAATCTTTTCCTAAGAAACATCACAAGAGTTTCTATTCAATACTGGGGTTCTGGGCTAGCAACAAGCAAAGAGTAGCACGAGAAATTTTAACATACCTGTGACTACTTCTAGAAATTTACCCTTATCTTGATGAGCTGGCAAAGCATAGGAGCGATTTTGATGTTGTCCACCACCTGCGCTAGATGATGTACCCTGCTGAACTGGACAGGCACTCAAAGCTGCTGAAGAGGTGGCAGGGGCCCTACTCTCACCCCGCTTAGCTGTTGCGCAATCTCTGTGCTTATGACCCAACTTGCTTCACCAAAAATAAGCGTTTCAGCCAGGCATGCATTCTCCTAAATGGTTCTTCCCACAGTTTTTACAAGTTGGATAGGTAAACTCCTTTACCATAGGTTTGTATGGGACACTTGCTGTTGAAGGTGATGGGGCTTATGATCTCTGCTAGGTGCGTGAGCGGTGTCCACCACTACATCTCTGATGGGAGAACTCTAAATCTCTTGTTCTATCCCTCTTGGCCTCTCTCTCCTTTTCTTTCACTTTTTCTGCCTCTATTTGTTAGGCGTATATCACCAAACGTGAAAAGTCTATGTCCTTGGTCAACATGGTCGTCCTGCACTATCTAACCAAGGAGTTTGCCACTCTATTCACGAACCTTCTCACACGAGCTCTCTGGTCGGCTACCATCTCTGGTGCATACTTGGACAACCGGGTAAACTCCAACACATACTCGTGGACATTTATGCTAGTTCGCCTCAAGTTGATGAGCTCTGCCGCCTTTGCCTCCCTCAATTCTCTAGGGAAAAACCTGTCCAAAAAGGCAGTCATAAATTCATCCCAACCCGCGGGGACTGATCCAACTCCCCAACTTTCCTTCCATTGACAAAACCATATGTGAGCCCTTTCAGCTGGTAGGGGGCTAAGTCTGCGCTCTCCACTTCCGTCACCCCATTAATTCAGGTGATCTTCTGGATGTCCTCTAAGAATTTGTACGGGCCCTCATCCACCTTTGACCCCAAGAATTTGGGTGGGTTCATCTTGAGGAAATCTCTTACCCTAGCCGCCGCTATGTTCCCATTCTGGGGAATGTGAGCCATCACTTGCTGATTAATCTGGGTGGTCATGGCCTGCGCTAGCATGTGAAAGGCTTCCTTGAATTTGACATGAGCAACCTACTCGGGTACATGATCCCCATGGGCTGGTGGGGCCTGCTGGCGCCCATTACCATTTCTTCTTCCATTTGCTCGTCTGGGAGGCATTATCTATGAGCGCGTAAAGAATAAGTCAGGAGAGGAACTATTAGAGTTTCATACTCTATGCACGATAAGAATCATGAAGAAAAGGGAAATTCCTAAAAAATATCTCGTAGCCTCTTCGTCATAAGTGTGGCGCGCATCACACCCATAAAAGGACTCTACTTAACACGACTTTCAGACACCCTAGGACACCTTAAACCTTTGCTCTGATACCAAGTTTGTCGTGACTCGAACATGGGCCTGGATCTAGACACGGTACAAAGAACCCTGAGAGGCTCCAAGTTAACCCATGGATTAATCATAACATAACACTAGCAAGAAAACAACTAACAGAATCGTAATTGAGCGGAAGCTAACTAAAATAATCTAATCAAAAGCATAAGATATAATCTAATAAAACTATGATACATAAGCTGAATCTGTTTACCCAAGCATGAAAGCCTCTACTACACTGATGAGTTGCTGGGACAATCCCCCAGCTAACGTTTAAGGCCTGAAATTGAAATATAACTGAAATAGGAAAATATAGATCTCGTCCTTGAGAGATGAGGACTCACCACAATCAGCTGAGATAGAAATGGAGCGTGTCTAACCGCGGGGCTGAGTATAGAAACCTGAATCTATATCATGAGACAATATAGCACATAAAGTATGCGGACAGTACTTTAAATGTACCGAGTATGCGGGAAATGTAAAGAAACTAAAACATGCAAGTATGCTAGAAGGAGTAAACTGAGTACATCACTGAACATATAGCTGAACTAAAATACAATAACCCTGTCTAAGATACATAAATGTTGACATGAATCTTTTATTTGAAAACGTTTAATGAAGTATAATAAAACTGATGCATAAGGGTCATGTATTGTACATATACTGAGAACTAAAGCTGTAACTGATATCATACACTGTACTGATTATCTGCTGATAACTGAGATTGAATTCTGCTAAACTGATTTAAACTGTAGTCTAAAACTATATGGAGATGAGTTTCACTGATATCGTAAACCAAGGAATACATTCTCTATTATTGAGAGTCCTTGAATGACTGAGGAAAATATTCTCGGCTATTGAGAGTCCCTAATTGAACTAAGGGAAGCATTCTCCGCTATTGAAAATCCCTGACTGGCTAAGGAAAATATTCTCGGCTATAGAGAGTCCATGATTGAGCTAAGGGAAACATTCTCTGGTATTGAGAGTACCAGACTAACTAAGGGAAACATCTCTGGTATTTAGAATCCCGATTATACTTTAACAAGGAAGGTACCAATCTGACATTATTCATCCAATCTATACTACTTCAGCTAACCAGAGACCTGAGTGTTCAACTAATTACATCATATTGAATTTATTAAAGTCTGATCAAGGCTACTTTCTACTATCAACAAGCCCAAAAGTCTGAAAGAACATTATCATGCTTTGTCCTCAAAATTCATAACATTTAAATCGTGAAATCATAGTATAAGCCATATGTTCTAGATTCATGGAGGATCCATAGGTTCAAGTCGTACTTTAAACATACACACTGAAATCATAGTGAAAACATGTGCATTCTTCATATTTACCAAAACCCATAAGTTTTAATCATGCTTCAACACATATACTAATTCATATATTCTAGATTTAGGGATTTCCATATTATTGACTCATGATTTAAACATATATAACAAGTTCATGGTGAGAGCATGTGAATATTTAATGAAACCCTATTTCAAAATTTAAACTAAATCATGGTGAAAATTCTATAATCATGCCATTTCCATATGATGAACAAAATTCGAGAACTTGGAAGTAATTTCGTAAGCATACACGGCTATTAATCATGATGGGTCTTAGAAACCATAGAAGACATATGAGAATTCATGCATAAATCAAAACCCTAGAACATGCTTTTTTAGAAATCAAGGGATTAGGGTTTTAGTATAAAAATTAGGACACAAGGACAAAAGGAGATCCTTGTTGAAGTCCCACATACCTGATTAGAAGACTCCCTTACTAATCTTGGAGCTTGCAGCCCTTGAAGAGAAACCCTAGGTGCTCTTGAGCTTGAGAGAAGAGAAAGAAGAAAAACTCTACGGATGGTTTTAGAGAATGAGGGGCTTAGTCTAGTGAAAGCCCCTTTAGTTCAACCCTTACAATACCCAAAACGAAGTCATTTAGGAACTAGGAGAGTAGGACTTTACTAAAATGCCCCTAGGACTAAGATTAAAAATCCACCCATCCAATGACCACAACCCACACCACGAGTTGTTGGTCCTTACCACGGCTAGTGGTGGCCGTTCATTACTACTGGGCCTTTTTTTCCAGATTTTTCTTCTTCGACCAATGACCGATATGATTAGTCGTTACTTGATCAACGGTTCGTCAATACCTCCTATCATCACCACTGGTCTAACCCTTGAGTTTCTTCCAACCACCATCACGACGGATCGTTACTTCACCTAACAGTTCGTGGTACCGTCCGCTGTCACTGAACTAATTAATTGAACCTTTTTCTGAAATCCAACCAATGACCACTTAGTATGACCTGTCACAGCTAACAACAGGACATATCTTGGCACATTGTTTCTGGGAAGTCTGGTCTGCTAGCTCATAACGGCTCTATCTAATAGGCCATCTGAACGACCAATGACCCATTGGACGAGTCGTTCGGTAAAAAATTTCTGTTGGTTTACTACTGAACTTCATCCAACTCTAAGGTCTAATCCGGGAAACTCTTGGGGTGTTACAATATCTCCCCCTTAGGAACATTCATCCTCGAATGTTGGCTAAACATACTGAAAAGCTAAGGAAGGAACTGGTACCCCAAATACTGAGCAATTACAACTGGAACTGATGGAGTATCTAAATCCGAGCTGATATACATATATGATCTGAATATCCAAGTCGCACATGCATACTAAGATGTGAGAGGGATCGAAAGACATGAAACTGACATGGAACTAGATGGAGCACCGAGAAGGATTCTTTCCCTCTAGCTGACATTGAGCAGGTACGGACTGAGTCATCAACCTCGAATTGCTTTCTGATACTGAACTAAAATTCATGATATCTAGTCTAACTGAAAGTAAGGGACTTATGAGCACGAGTCGTTCGTGACATCTAGAACTGAACACATACACGAGGTAACCTTATTTACTGAGCTACTAAAGCAACTTCTAAACACTGAGTTTGAGCTGAACATACTGGGAGACCTGAGTTAACACATATAGCTAGTCTATAACATGAAGATAAGCCTTAAGGATTCATAGAGTAAGACCAGCATCGCTATCTGAAGCGGTTATCTATAAATTTTGGAAGTCTGAACATGGGAATGGATAAAGTGGAGCTTCAACTGAAACATAAGAGAGATTATCTGAATCCATAGGGATTGGCATACCATGGTTGTTAGGGCTAGAACTCCCCTGCTAGCATACTCAAGATTCGACTTGTCTCACAGACTTACCATCTCCCCCTTTGCTTAAATCCATCATTCTAAGGCTCCTGAATCTTTCTTAAGGTTGGGGCTACACCACTAACTCTCGACTCCTCCTCCACCTCTAACATTCATTGCAACCTAATACTCACAGCTATTTCACACTATACATCGACAAGCTCTTCCTAAGAAACATCACAAGAGTTTCTATTCAATACTGGGGTTCTTGGATTCTGGGGATAGAAACAAGCAAATAGTAGCACGAGAAATTTACAACATACTTGTGACTACTTCTGGCAATTTACCATTATCCTAATGAGCTGACAAAGCATAGTAGCAATTTTGACGTTGTCTGCCACCTACGCTAGACGATGCACCCTGCTGAATTGGGCGAGCACTCAGAGCTGCTGAAGGGGTGGCATCTCTGTGCTTATGACCCAACTTGCCGCACCAAAAACAAGCATCTGAGCCATCCATGCATTCTCCCAAATGGTTCTTCCCATTGTTCTTACAAGTTGAATAGGTAATTTCCCTTACCCTAGGTCTGTATGGGACACTGGCTATCGAAGGTGCCGGGGCTGATGATCTCTGCTGGGAGCGTGAGTGGTGTCCACCACTTGATCTCTAATGGGAGAGCTCTGAATCTCCTGTTCTAGCCCTCTTAATCTCTCTCTCTTTTTCTTTCACCTGACCCGCCTCTATTTGTTGGGCGTATATCACCAAATGTGAAAAGTATATGTCCTTGTGAAACATGGGAGTCCTGCACTCTCTGACCAAGGATTTTGCCACTTCGTTCAACAACCTGTTCACACGAGCCCTTTGGTCGGCTACCATCTCCGGTGCATACTTGGACAACCGGGTAAACTCCAACGCATACTCCTAGACAGTCATGTTGTTTTGCCTCAAGTTTATGAACTCTGCCGCCTTTGCCTCCCTCAATTCTCTAGGGAAATACCTGTCCAAAAAGGCAGTCATAAATTCATCCCAACCCATGGGGACTGCTCCAACTCCCTGACTATCATTCCACATGCAAAACCATATGTGAGCGACTCCTTTCAGCTGGTATGAGGCTAAGTCTACTCTCTTCATTCCCGCCATTGCAATACTTCGGGTGATCTTCTAGATTTCCTCTAAGAACTCGTACGGGTTCTCATCCACCTTTGACCCCAAGAATTAGAGAGGGTTCATCCTGAGGAAGTCTCTTACCCTAGCCGCCGCTACGTCTCCCTTGGTTTACGATATCAATTCAGCTCAGCTCTGTATAGTTTCAGAGTACAGTTTAAATCAGTCATAGCAGAATTCAGTCTCAGTTAGCAATAGATAGTTAGTACAGTGTATGATATCAGTTACATCTTCAGTTCTCAGTATATGTACAATACATGACCCTTATGCATCAGCTTGATTATACTTCATTAAATGTTTTCAAATAAAAGCTTCATGTATGTTTCCCTTAGTCAGTCTGGGACTCTAAATAACATAGAATGTTTCCCATAGCTCAGTCAGGGACTCTCATGCTTTGTCCTCAAAATTCATAACATTTAAATCCCAAAATCATAGTATAAGCCATATGTTCTAGATTCATGAAAGATCCATAGGTTCAAGTCGTACTTTAAACATACACACCGAAATCATAGTGAAAACATGTACATTCTTCAACCCATAAGTTCTAATCATGCTTCAACACATATACTAATTCATATATTCTAGATTCATGGATGCCCGTATGATTGACTCATGCTTTAAACATATATAATGAATTCATGGTGAGAGCATGTGAATATTTAATGAAACCCTATTTTGAAATTTACACTAAATCATGGTGAAAATTCTATAATCATGCTATTTTCATATCATGAACATAATTCGAGAACTTGGAAGTAATTTTGTAAGCATGTATGGCTATTAATCATGATGGCTCTTAGAATCCATAGAAATATGAGAATTCATGTATAAATTGAAACCCTAGAACATGCTTTTCTAGAAATCAAGGATTAGGGTCTTAGTATAAAAATTGAGACACAAGGATGAAAGGAGATCCTTGTTGAAGTCCCACATACCTAATTAGAAGACTCCCTTAATGATCTTGGAGCTTGCAGCCCTTGAAGTGAAACCTAGGTGCTCTTGAGCTTGAGAGAAGAAGAAGAAGAAAAACTCTACGGATAGTTTTGGATAATGAGCGGCTTATTCTAGTGAAAACCCCTTTCATTCAACCCTTACAATACCCAAAATGAAGTCATTTAGGAACTGGGAACGTAGAAATTTACTAACATACCCTTGGGATTAAGATTGAAAATCTGCCCGTCCAGTGACCACGACCCATACCACGAGTAGTTGGTCCTTACCATAGCTCGTGGTGACCGTCCGTTACTACTGGGGCCCTTTTTTTTCCAAATTTTGCTTCTTCAACCAACAACCGATAGGATGAGTCGTTACTTGATCCAACGACTCATCAATACCTCCCGTCGTCACCACTAGTCTAACCCTTGAGTTCATTCTAAGGCCTGTCATTCTAAGGCCCGTCACGATGGGTCGTTACTTCACCTAACGGTTCGTGATACCGTCCATTATCACCGAACCACTTAGTCGAACCCTTTTCTAAAATCCAACCAACGGCCACTCAGCATGACCTAACAACACTAATAACGGGACGTCTCTTGGCTCCTTGTTTCTAGGAATTCTGGTCTACTAGATCACAACGACTCCATTTAATGGGTCGTTTGAATGACCAACGACCTATTAGATGAGTCATTCAGTGAAAATTTTCTACTAGTTTCCTGCTGAACTTCATCCAACTCTGAGGTCTGATCCGAGAAACTCTTGGGGTGTTACTCTTAATGATTACATGCATATGCTATGAGTTATCTTGGAACTGTTCATGGTTCAATATCTCGTATTATAATCTGAGTCTATGATCGAGTCATAACAAACATGATATCAGAGCAACAAGTTTAGGTGTTTCCTAGGGTGCTTGAAATTTGCGTTAAGTAGAGTCTTTTTCATGGGTGTGAAACACGCCACACTTATTGTTACACCCCATAAGTTACTATTGTTAATAGGTGCACTCGTACGTTAGTCGAGAGTGAAGTACGACACATACAAAAGAGCGATCAGGGAAAGGATGCATGAGCACGCTATCGAATTAGTAGGAGGGAGAGGGTCGGAGGCAGGCCGCGATCGGCGCCGTGTCACAGACCCCCCTCCTCCATGATGGGCAGCGTGTCACGCCCATAAATCCGTGCAATGGGGGTCGTGCCACGGACCCCCCTGGCCACCGCCACAATAGATATATGACCTTGTTCAATTGTTTCATTATATGATAAATGACCCTCGGCCAGTGAAGAGAGAAAGATGCAACATTCACTATTTTTTTGTCAAATTACGCTACTAAACACCGTCCAAATGCGAATTAACATCAGGTAATAAGTCTTAAGCCTGCGGGGAGCATTTATACGGAGTTATTTTTTGAAAATTCGCTTGGAAAATTAGAACTCCGCCAAGCAAAAGTTATCAGAATTATTCCGAATTGATTCCTAAACAGCTACGGGCATTAGGTAAGCATTTCTCCATTATGAACTCTCGAGAAATTTCGGACTTTCGCCGAGTTATTCAGAGTTGAATTATAGTTGATATTAATATCAAAATTTATCATTATTTGCCGATTTTAATATTGAAATATCCCTATTCTCTCAGTATAAGGGCTGCAGCTGGATAAAATGTCAGATACAAGTTGAAACTCGTTAGTTAAATAGAAAGTCAGCACTTGAGGTATGTAAAGCTATCCCTTTCGGCAAGTTATGTTTGTCGTAAAGTTAGTACGACTCGTGTATCTATAGTACTTCAGAGTAAACCTATTGTGGTAAGTTGTTATGAATTGAATTGAGATGATAGCGATGATATAATTACCCTCTTCAGAGTTAATCCTAGTCATCTTGAATATTGTACATGATATATGGTGTTTGGACGTTGTTACCTATAGGGTTATGCTCACAGGAGCAGTATGATATCTGGAGGGACCAGATTGAGACCGTGAGGCCCGTATCCAGTTTTCAGTGCTTCCATTATGACCCAAAGTCGAGCCAAGGCTTGGGGTCCAGTTATAGTAGTTATATTATGGCCCATAGTCGAACCAAGGATCGGGGCCCAGTTACAGCAGCTATAGTATGATCCATAGTCGAGCCAAGACTCGGGATCCAGTTACAGAGATTACCTTATGATCCATAGTCGGCCCAAGGCCCAGGGTCCAATTATCAAAGATTAAATTATGACCCATAATCGAGCAAAGGCTCGGGGCCTAGTTAAACAACTCAGATAGCTCAGGCACAGACACAACTAAAGGAGCCTATCAGGCTCAGATATAGTTTCAGAGAACGAACATTCTTGAGTTACCAGTGTGTTTATGAACCTTTAGTCATTAGATAGTAGAAATGTATATTGTTTGTACTTGTCGCGGCTTATAGGGGCCCAAGTAGGTTATTCTGTATCGTTTGTACCTTCCAGGCTTATGGGGGCGCAGTTAGGTTCTTTTTTTTGTTTATAAACTTGTTGGTTAGATATTTTTGACGGTAAGGTTACTCCGATTTAATTCTTACCCTCCTTCTTGATTATTTCATTTTTACCAGTTTTCAGTCAGTTATTATCTTACTGCCTTACATATTCGGTACATATTTTTCCGACGCCCATCCTTGGGGTGCTGGATTACTTGCCTGCAGGTACGGATAGATGCGGTTCAGGTCATTCCTAGCCATCAACTGGAGTTAGCAGTTCATTCAACTCCTTTCTTCCAGAGTTGATAGTTAGAAGAGGTTTGTTCTTTTGTTGTATAGTTTATGGGTAGGTCGGGGCCTTGTTATTCCACTCTTAGAGGCTTGCAGGCTAGAGAATTTTAGTAGTTAACTTTTGTTGTTGGCCGTGTGGGGCCTATGTATGTTTTATTTCATGTGATGGTCGTGTGTTGCATTTAGCTGTTAGGTCGTATCCTTATTGGCCACCGCGTAGTTTAATTGCCTGATTTCATATTAGTTATAACTAGATAGCATGGTGGTCTTGTCGGCCCGCATAGAATTCCTGTTATTGTGTTATTGTTGGTTAGCTATCTTCCTTTGCAGGTGGTTTTATCGGCTAGAGGTTGTATTTATAGTCGAGCTATAGCTCGTCATTTTCTTGAAACGAGCTGCAGGCGTGCACCAGCAGTGCACCGGGTCATTCAGGGTAGTCCCGATCCTAGTGTGGCACTAGGTGCCAGTCATGCCTCCTAAGGTGGGTGTGACAAACTTTGTATCAGAGCAAGTCGTATCCTAGGGAGTCTGCAAGCCGTGTGAAGTAGAGTCTTATCTGTGGATGTGTTGTGCACCACATTCTATAGATAGGGGGCTACGGGGAATTATTGTGTGGTTACTCTTCTTTCTCCTCCAGTCGTGCTATAGAGCTATGATGTATAGGGTAACTCCCTATACAGATTTTATTTTACTTACTTACAGAAAAATGTTTGACGCACGATGGACCGCGACTGGTCAAGAATTAGATATGGAAGCAGGAGAGGGCACTAGTAGCGCGCCCCAGGAAAAGTCAGCCCGATCTGAGGGCGACAGGGAGACACCACCTCGACCTCCCCAGCACTCACCTCCACACTTAGAGCCTGCAAGAGCAGCAGATATACCGGTACCACCCCAGCCATTCCTGTTCCATAAGATCAGGAGCTCAGGGGTGCATTCTATATGTTGGTCCAGATGATGGCTACCCAGTGTCAGCCTTAGCCAATAGTACCAACTGCCGTTGAGCCCACTGAGGGGCCTGGTAGTTTGAGAGTTCATGAGTTCCTGGCCTTGAGTCCCCCGTAGTTTATAGGGACAGATGGAGTACCACGATGCAGTACTTGTCATAGGCTGCATTTAGGGAGATGCAGGTATGGTTCCACCGCCTGTTATTCTTGTGGACAAGAGGGACATATAATGAGAGATTTCCCGACTAAATGCAGGGCAGTCAGGACCAACAGAATAGATCCTCAGTAGGTTCATATGCCCCAACACCTTATGTAGGGTGCAAGCCCCCAACTCCAGCCAGTAGAGGCCGAGGTAGATCAGGGGCATCCAGTTCAGGTAGCGGTCAAGATCGCACATATGCACTATCAGGACGACAGGAGTCAGACTCATCGCCAGATGTTGTGACAAGTATATTAGATGTTTTCTCTCACTCAGTTTATGCCTTGATAGATCCTGGCTCCACTTTGTCGTATGTTACTCCATTAGTGGCCCGAAAGTTTAATATAGTGCCAGAATTGCTTTAGCTACCCTTCTCAGTATCTATACCCGTTGGTGACTTTGTTATTGCTAAAGAATTTGTCGAGGTTGTACAATAGAGATTGTTGGTCGCTAGATTTTAGCAGATCTAGTAGAATTAGAGATGATTGATTTTGATGTAATTATGGGTATGGATTGGTTGTCACCATGTTATTCCACTATAGAATGTTGGACCAAAATTGTTCGATTTTATTTTCCTTGAGAGGTAGTGCAAGAATGGAGAGGTAATACAGCCACGCCAAAAGGTAAGTTTATATCTTATCTTCGAATGAAGAAGTTGATAGAAAAAGGTTGTATCTACAATATTGTTAGGGTTCGGGATATGCAAGAAGAATCCCCAACTCTCGAGTTCATTCTTGTGGTTAATGAGTTCCCAAACAAACTTCCTAGTATTCCCCCAGAGCGGGAAATAGATTTCTCTATAGACTTGTTACCAGATATTCAGCCTATATCCATTCCCCCATATTGAATGGACCCTGATGAATTAAAAAAAATGAAAGAACAATTGAAAGGTTTGTTAGATAAGAGTTTTATTAGGCTGAGTACGTCACCGTGGGGTGCTCTAATTTTGTTTGTAAGAAAGAAAAATGGATCCCTGCGCATATGTATAAATTATCGGCAGTTGAATAAAGTTACTATTAAGAATAAATACCCTCTTCCAAGAATAGATGATTTGTTTGATCGGTTGTAAGGGGAAAAATACTTTTCTAAAATTGACTTGAGATCTGGGTACCACCAGGTTCGGGTTCGGGGGAAAGATATCCCGAGGACGACTTTCAGGACCAGCTATGGTCATTTTGAGTTCCTAGTTATGTCAAAGAAATATATCCCAAAGACGGCTTTCAGGAACAACTATGGTCATTTTGAGTTCCTAGTTATGTCCTTTGGGTTGACAAATGCACCAACAGTGTTCATGGACCTAATAAATAGTATCTTCAAGCCTTATTTAGATCTGTTTGTGATAGTATTCATCAATGATATTTTGGTATATTCCCGCTTAGAAGCGTAACACAGAGATCATTTGAGAACAGTACTTCAGATCCTCAAAGACCTCCAACTATATGCAAAGTTTTCTAAATGTTAGTTTTAGTTAAATTCAATAGCTTTCTTGGGCAACATTGTATCAGAGGCTGGTATTCAGGTTGATTCACAGAAAATAGAGGTAGTAAAGACATGGCCTAGACCTACAACTCCAACGGAGGTTCGTAGTTTCCTAGGGTTAGCTGAGTATTACAGAAGGTTTATGGAAGTATTTTCTACCTGGTCAGCACCTTTGACCAAATTGACTCAGAAAGCAGCCAAATTTCAGTGGAACAAGGCCTATGAGCAGAGTTTCTAAGAATTGAAAAATAGATTGACATCAACACCAGTATTAGCTTTGACGGAAGGTTTAGAGGTTTATGTTGTATATTGTGATTCTTCAGGCATTGGGCTAGGGTGTTATACCCCGGGAACCCAAGGATCAGACCCGAGAGTCAAAGCGGTGAAAAAACTAAAATTTTGCACCAGGTCACAGAACGATCAATGAAATGGCTCGTGAGGAGTGACCACGAGTCGTGAGGTGACTCATGGTCAAGAAGGGTCTGGCAAGGTGTTGGGTGGGACAACGTGCATGACCACGAGTCATGGTCAGACCTCACGACCCGTGAGGTTATCTGTGGCATGGTTTGAGAGGTTGGCTAAGGTTTTGAGGCAGAGGGGATCACGGGTGGTGACCATGAATCTTGGTCAGCCACCACAATTCGTGGGGTTCCCTGAGTGAATTGGTAGTATACTCCACGACTCCAGGCCACGAGTCATTGGCCCTAGTCACGAGTTATCCAATCCCTAGTGGAGACTGGCAGTCGGTAAATCTCTGCAATTTTAGTAAGGGCTTTTCTGTCATTCCTAAGTTCTAGGGGCCTACACTACATTGTTTAAGGCTTGTTTCAGTGGATTTAAGGATGAGAAAACCTATTCTAAGCTAGTTCATTCCATGCATGCAAACTTGAGAGTTTGAAAAGAGGATTAAGAGCAAGTTTTGAAGGTTTCCATTGGAATCTCACCTTGGGCAATTAGAGAAGTGGTAAAATCATCCCTCCCAAGTATGTAAGGTTATGAGTGGGTGTCTTCTTCCACACCCATGCCCAATTTCTATCAAATCATGAAAATTACCTATGATCAAATATGGGGTTTTTACCCAATTGCATAATTCTTCAATCTCTATATATGGGTATGATTAGATTATATTTATATTGATGAATTGTGAAGCTTGGACAGATTTTAAATTGTTTTCAATCCAGATTATGTTTTCTAAATTATGAAATTAAATGCCCAAGGATGAGAAGTTCATGAAAGAAGAGAATGATGATGAATGTATGATGATGATGAGATTTGATGATGAAAAACATATTTCTAAAGCTACCCATGATTATGATATTATTTTCAAATGAATTGAGTAGATACAAGTATGGTAAAGCTTTGGGAAATTCCCACATGTTGATTTAAAATGATGATTTTTCCCAAAATAAGCTTACCACATTATTTGGAGCGAAGTCTCCCAAATTTCACATTATTAGCTTGTGGTATGTTTCAAATTGAAGCTTCTCATATGCATAAGTTCATAATTGAGATGTATGTCATTATTGAGCTTTGTGAAAGGAAAATGTTGAGCTTCATTTTCATATGATGTCGAGGCTATGCATGATTTCATTATTGAGCTTTGTCAAAGGAAAATGTTGAGCTTCGTTTCATACAATGTTGAGTTAAGAATGATTTCATCTTGAGCTTCATCAATAGACGATGTTGAGCTTCGTTATATACGATGTAGAGCATTGCATGTTTTCTTTTGGGAGAAGAGTCTATCACCGAGCAGGCTAAGGGTCGATCTCCCTATGCCTCAAAACTACCGCCAACATAAGTTGATATTAATATATTATTGGGACCTCCCTTATGAGCTATCCCCAACCCAAATGACTCATGAGCTTGATATTGATATCATGGTAGCGTCCTTAGCCCTGGAAAGGTTCTGGATGACTCTGCCCACTTGAGTGTGATAGTCCGGACCACGTAAGCTCTATCATGGTATGTCGGTTAAGTGACGAGTCTCCCATTGTCTACATGTTTCAGATTTGCATATTCATTACTCGTGATTATTACTTCAAGCATGCATGTTCTAAGAGTAAGGTTTGACTTATTGTCCAGCTTTTCTATAAATGTCATATTTCAGCTATGAGTCATTCGAGTCAGTTATGATGTTACGAAACTATGCATGGTCATACTTGAAAAGATTACAATTTCAGAATGAGTGCATGTAACTCTTTCCTCTCAGATTTGAAAGATTATGATATATTATGAAATGTTTTAAATGTTTTATTTTACTTAAGCGGTTTTACTTACCTTATGTACTTGGTACATTTCATGTACTGACCGCATACTTTCTATGTTGTATCGTTTCATGATACAGGACCCGGCTCACAGCTTTATCCTCGTTCTTAGTCAGCTTTCCGGAGTTTGTATCTGCTCAGGATTAGTGAATCCTCATCCTTCGAGGACTATACTATCATTTTTCCTTTATGTATTTCCAGTTTCAGTATTGTTGAGTTAGTTGGGGTCCTATCCCATCAACTCGTCCAGATTAGAGGCTTTTCAGACTTATGTATGTGTTAGCTTCGGATGCTATTCTGATGTGATGTTGAATTAGACTTCCGCTGAGATTGTGTTGATGTTTTCTTCAGTTTATTAAATGAGTTAGATGTATGCTTATGCCATGAGTTGACTTGGGGTCTCTCGGGGTCTTGTCCCGTGTCTATGATCTGGGCCTCCGTTTGGGTCGTGACAAACTTGGTATCAGAGCCATAGGTTTGAGGTGTCCTAGGGAGTCTGAAAGCCATGTTAAGTAGAGCCTTTTTCATGGGTGTGAAGCGCACCACACTTATGATAAAGAGGCTACTAGACGTTTAGGAAATGTTTTCTTCTTTCATGATCTATGTCGGGTGACGAAAAGACTTTCTATCCTTCTAATTCATGCTAATCGCGATTGTAGAATCATGGCTCCTCAGAAAATGAACGGAAGGAGGAATGGAGGTGGTGAGGGCCACGAGAACGGAAATGGTTATGGGCATCAGCCAACCCCACCAGTTCAGGAGCCTCAGGCACCGGAGCCAGCCGCTCATGCTGAGTTCCGGGCCGCTATTCAGATGATTGCGCAGGCCTTGACTGCTCAGGTCAATCAGTAGGCCATTACGCATGTTCCGCAAAATGGCAATGAAGCGGTGTCCAGAGTCAGAGACTTCTTGAGAATGAACCCACCGGAGTTCCTAGGGTCCAAGGTAGATGAGGACCCGCATCATTTCATTGATGAGATTGTCAAGATCACCCAAGTCAAGGGGGTGAGTAGTGTTTAGTGTGCAGAGTTGGCCTCCTACCAGTTGAAGGGGTTTGTGCATATCTGGTTTCGCCAATGGAAGGATAGCAGGGTCATAGGAGTAGGTTCGATCATATGGGAGGAATTTCAAGTTGCATTCCTAGATCAGTTCTTCCCTCGGGAAATGAGGGAGCTGAAGGCAGCTGAGTTTGTGAACTTGAAGCAGGGGAGGATGACAGTGCAAGAGTATTCCCTTGAGTTCACGCGCTTATCAAAATATGCCCCGGAGTTAGTGACCGACCAAAGGGTGCGAGTGAGCAGATTTGTGCATGGTATAACAGGGTATTTGGACAAGGAGTGTCAGATTGCCATGCTTCACCAGGATATGGACTTCCCTCGCATAGTGTTGTATGACCAGCAGATGGAGGCGACACATTCGAGGGAAAGGGAGGCCAAAAGGTCCAAGACTGAGGATCACAGATTCTCTCAGCATAGGTCCGGTGGTGGGCACAGACAGAAGACCCACCAGAGATCATCAGCCCTGGCATCTTCGGCATTTAGTGTGCCATCCAGGCCCAGACATGATAACAGAATGAGAGCATCAGGCTCAAGGGATCAGAGCAGCAGATTCCAGTATCCCATCTTGTCGCAGATGTGGTCGAGGGAACACAGCCTGGCAGGTTCAGGTGCTTGTTTTGGATGTGGGCAGCCCGGGCACATGCTTCGAGATTGTCCAGTTGCGAGACAGGATTAGGTTGGGGGCCGAGGCCCAGCTTCTAGTTCAGCAGCCCCTCCCCCAAGCTCAGCACATCAGGGGGCATCTACTAGCATAGCAGGCGGTCAGCGCCAAAACAGATTCTATGCTTTATCTTCCCGTCATGTCACGACCCGAGCGTAGAATCGGATTGTAGACATGAGACAAGGGACCTTGAGAGACCCTAGGTCAACCCATGGCATAAGCATTCACTAACTCATTCAATAAACATGAAGAAAACATAGTTATAAACTCAGCAGAAGTCTAACTTAGCATAACAACAGAATGAACATCTAAAGCTAAATACATGTCTAAGTCTGATAAGCCTCTAATCTAGATGAGCTGATGGGACAACGCCCCCAACTAGCTCAAAAATACTAAAACTAAAAGTACAACCAGGATAACTGAAAGTCTAGTCCTTGAAGGATGATGACTCACCAACCAAGCAGGTACTGACTTTGATAAGCAACTACGAATGGGGCTGAACCTGAGAACCGGATCCTGCATCATAAAAAGATGCAGCATAAAATGTATGCGGTCAGTACGTGGAATGTACCGAGTATGCAAGGTAAGTAGAACCACTTAAGTAAATAAATCATTTGAAACATTCCATGACATGTCATAAGCTTTTGAGTGAAAATAGAAGGCTACATGCAATCATTTTGTGATCGTACTCTTATTATAACATGACAATGCATAGCTTTAGAACATCATGAGTGACTCGAATGAATCAAAGCTGAAACATAACATTTATATTAAAAATTGAACAATGAGTCAAACCTTACTTTATGAACACACATGCATAAGTAATCATTCTCAATAAAGAGTATGCAAATTTGAATGATATAGACAGTGGGAGACTCGTCGCTTAACCAACATACCACGATAGAGCTTACGTGGTCCCAACTATCACACTCAAGTGAGCAGAGCCGTCCATAACCTTTCCAGGGCAATGGACGATACCATGATATCGATATCAAGCTGAAAGGCCAACCGGGTCGGGGATAGCTCACAAGGGAGGTCCCAATAATATAATAGTATCAACCTACATTGGTGTGTAGTTCTGGGGCATATAGTAGTCGACCCTTAGCCCGCTCAGTACTAGACTCTTCTCCCAATACATGCAATGCTCTACATCGTATAAATACGAAGCTCAACATCATCTAGTGACGAAGCTCACTATGAAATAATGTATAAACTCAACATTGTACGAAATGAAGCTCAACATTATTTATTGACAAAGATCATTATGAAATCATTGTTAGACTCAACATCATGTGAAATGAAGCTTAACATTTTCCTTGACAAAGCTCGACAATAATATACATATCAATTAAGGATTTACGCATAGAGAAGACTTTACTTTAAAACATACCACAAGCTAAAATTCATAATAAGGGTTAAAGGAAAATTTCATCTCAACCATGTGGTAAACTCATGTTAGGGAAAATCACTATTTGAAAACATCATATAGGCATCACCCAAAGCTCTATCATACTTGGGTCTATTTAACCTTCTTTAAAAACATCATCAAATCATGGGTAAGGTTGGAAACATGCTTTTCATCATCTATTCTATCATCATCACATTCTACTATGAACTATCCAAACATGGGAGTTTTAGATTCAATTTTTAGAAAAATAATTTTTGTAAAAGAAATTAAGTTAGAATCCGCCCAAGCTTGGTAAAATCATCAATACCAACTCAATTTAATCATATCCATGAATAGAGATGTAAGAATCATGAAATTGAATGAAACCCATACTTTATCATTACAAATCAATCACAAATTGATAGGGAATGGGCATGGGTGTGGAAGGGAGCACCACTCATAGCCTTACATACTTGGGATTGAAGAATTCTAACTCTTCCTAATTTCCCAGCTGAGATTTCCCTTTGAAAACCTTGAGAATTCACCTTGATTCTTCTCCTCAAACCCCCAACCTTGCATGCATGAAGTAATGGCCTAAGATAGGTTTCTCCCTACTAAAAACCCTCTATTATGAGCTTAAAACGACATAGTATAGGCCCTTAGAACTTAGGAATTACGGAAAAACCCTTACTGAAATCATTGTAAATAACTATCAAGGGGTCTTAACGGACGACTCGATGACTCGTCCCCAGGGCTCACGATTTGTTGGTTCGCTCGTCAGGTTCACTGGATAAATGGTCTGCTGGGGTTCCTAACGAGTGACATTATGACTCGTCCCCAACAGCCACGACTCGTTGCCACCTCCCGTCAAGTGCACTGAATCAATTCTTCAATCTCCCTCTAGAACCACCCCACGATTGACATGACGACTCGTGGTGTCTGACCATGAGTAGTTACATCGCCCATGGGGACCTCGAGTCCCTCATCCTTCTAGGCCTTCCCACGAGTCACTTGACAACTCATGGGGCCTCCTCATGAGTCGTTCAGTGACTTATTCTGCAACTGCTGCAACATTTTCCAATTTTTATTCGATTCACTTTTGGGTCCGATTCTTGAATTCTCGGGGTATAACACGTTAGGAGTATACGGTCTCCCTGGATGTGGTCACAGGTATGTTGCGAGTCTTCCATATTTATGTATATGCTTTGTTAGATCGGGGGATACCTTTTCTTTTATGACACCATACGTGGCCAGTAGCTTCGGAGTCAGTCCCGATGTTTTGTCAAAACCCTGCTCAGTTTCCACTCCAGTAAGTGACTCAGTTATATCTATATGGGTGTCTAGAGGTTGCCCAGTCTTAGTCCTTCATAAGGTCACCTCAGAAGACTTGATAGAGTTAGCCATGACCGATTTTGATGTTAGTCTCGGCATGGATTGACTATTTGCATGCTATGCTTCAGTAATTGTAGAACCCGGGCCGTAGAGTTTAGATTTCCAGGTGAGCCAGCCTTAGAATGGAAGGGTAGTTCAGTTGTGCCTGTAGGTCGATTCATTTCCTAACTTAAGGCTAGAAAGATGATTTCTAAGAGTTGCATGTACCATTTAGTTAGGGTTAAGGATGTCGATTCTGAAACCCCAACTATTCAGTCAGATCCAGTGGTATGTGAGTATCCAGAGGTCTTTCCTAATGATTCGCCAGGTGTCCCTCCCGAGCAGGAGATTGATTTCGGTATAGATCTTCTTCCCGACATGTAGCCTATATCTATTCTTCCCTACAGAATGGCTCCAGCCGAGCTAAAAGAGTTGAAGGATCAGTTGAAGTACCTATTAGATAACGACTCTATTAGGTCGAGTAAGTCTCCTTGGGGTGCACCAGTCCTATTCGTTTGAAAGAGAAATGGTTCTCTTCGGATGTGTATTGATTATAGGCAGTTGAACAAGGTCACCGTTAAGAACAGGTATCTGTTACCCAGGATCAATGATTTTTTTGACCAACTTTAGGGTGCCAAGTGTTTCTCCAAGATTGATCTCAGGTCCGGGTATCACCAGCTCAAGGTTCGGGAGAGTTACATCCCGAAAATCATTTTCAAGACTCAGTATGATCACTACAAATTTGTTGTTATGTCTTTTGACCAAACCAATGCCCCTGCGCTTTTATGGATCTAACGAATAGGGTGTTCAAGGCATATTTGTACATGTTCGTAATTGTGTTCATTGATGACATCCTCATATACCCTCGAAGCAAGGAGGAGCATGTTGCTCACTTGAGAGTAGTGATTCAGACCCTCAAGGATCGTCAGTTGTATGCAAAGTTTAGAAAGTGTGAATTTTGGTTGGACTCCGTGGCATTTTTGGTCCATGTGGTATTGAGTGAGGGCATAAGGGTGGATTCTCATAAAATCGAGGCGGTGAAGAATTGGCCCAGACCGGTGAACCCATCAGATATCAGGAGCTTTTTGGGCTTAGCAGGTTACTATCGGAGATTTATTGAGGGCTTTTCATCTATTGCGGCACCTTTGACCAAGTTGACTCAGAATAAGGTAAAGTTCCAATGGTCGGAGGCTTGTGAGAAAATCTTCCAAGAGTTGAAGACTCGACTCACTTCAGCACCAGTGTTGACCCTACCTAAGGGTACCAATGGTTTTGTGGTGTATTGTGATGATTTGAGAAACGGACTTGGGTGTATGTTGATGCAGCATAAGAAAGTGATAGCATATGCCTCAAGACAGTTGAAAGTCCATGAGAAGAATTACCCGAACCATGATCTTGAGTTGGTCGCGGTGGTGCTTGCATTGAAGATATGGCGGCATTACTTGTATGGGGTCCATGTGGATGTATTCACGGATCACAACAGCTTGCAATATGTGTTCATGCAGAAGGATCTCAATCTTTGGCAAAGGAGGTGGTTGGAGCTATTAAAGGACTACGACATGAGTGTCCTTTACCACCTGGATAAGGCTAATGTGGTAGTGGACGCACTTAGTAGGCTCTCTATGGAGAGTGTGTCCCACGTGGATGAGGGAAAAAAGGAGTTGGTGAAAGATGTCCACCGACTTGCGAGGTTGGGAGTTAGATTGGTCGACTCGATTGATGGTGGTGTTATTGTGCAAAACGGATCAGAATCGTCCTTGGTGATGGATGTGAAAGCCAGACAAGATAAGGATTTGATTTTGATGAAACTAAAGGAAGCCGTTGGAAGTCACAAGGTGGAGGTCTTCTCCCAAGGGGGATATAGGGTGCTGCGGTACCAAGGCTGTCTATGTGTTCTAGATATTGATAATTTGAGGACCGGATACTGTATGAGGTACATGGATCCCGGTATTCTATCCATCTGGGTGCCACCAAGATGCATCATGATTTTCGGTAAATATATTGGTGGAACGGCATGAAGAAGGATATTGTAGAATTTGTAGCCAAGTACCCGAACTGTCAACGAGTGAAAGTCGAGCATCAAAGGTCGAGAGGCGTACTTCAGGATATTAGCATTCCCACTAGGAAGTGGGAAGATATTAATATGAATTTCATTACAGACCTACCTTGTACTCGCCGACACTATGATTCTATCTGGGTGGTGGTAGACAAGTTGACCAAGGCTTCACACTTTATACCGGTCAAAACCACAGATTCAGTGGATGATTATGCAAAAATGTATATTCGGGAGTTGGTGTGATTACATGTAGTGCCCTTGTCTATTATTTTAGACCGAGGTACTCAGTTAACCTCTCAGTTTTGGCGGTCTTTCCAAAAAGGGCTTGGGACTCAGGTTAAACTCAACACAACATTTCATCCGCAAATGGATGGTTAGGTGGAGAGAACAATCCAGACCCTTGAGGATATGTTGAGAGCATACGTGATGGATTTCAAAGGTAGCTAGGATGAACATTTTCCCTTGATCGAGTTTTCTTATAATAACAACTATCACTCCAGCATCCAGATGGCATCGTTCGAGGCTCTTTATGGGCGGAGGTGTAGATCGACCATCGTATGGTTTGAGGTTGGTGAGGCAGCTATGATAGGAACTAATTCGATTCATGAGGCTATGGTGAAAATTCAGTTGATAAGGGACAGGTTGAAAACTGCTCAGAGTCGTCAAAAGTCATATGCTAATATGAGGAGGAGAGAGTTGGAGTTCGAGGTGGACGATTGGGTACTTCTGAAGGTGTCTCCATGAAGGGAGTCATGCGATTTGGAAAGAAAGGAAAACTCAGTCCCCTCTATGTTGGTCCCTACTGGGTTATGAAAAGAGTTGGTAAGGTAGCGAATGAGTTGGACTTGCCATCAGAGTTATCTTCAGTTCATCCCGTCTTTCATGTATTGCTCTTGAAAAAGTGCTTGGGTGATCCATCTTTAGTTGTCTTGGTGGAAAGCGTTGGTGTCAGAGATAGCCTCAGTTATGAGGAAATTCCAGTTGTAATCTTGGATCGTCAGGTTCGGAGGCTGAGGAACAAAGAAGTGGCTTCGGTGAAGGTGTTATGGAGAAATCAGCATGTTGAGGGAGCTACGTGGGAAGCCGAGGCGGCTATGATGGCTAAATACCCCCACCTGTTCCCTACCGCCTTAGTTTCAGTTTGAGGTATCATTTTTTGTCCTAATCCTCTAATTAGTTTCCATGTTCAGTTCATGTGCGCAAGTTTAAATTATGTTATGATAGATGTATGTGACGTTTGAATTTAGTTCAACTATGTAGTTCTTTTCGGAGGTAGTCATTCCGCCAGTTTTCGATTTAAATGATCAGTGTTTGCATATGATGATTGCATGATTTCATTATTGAGCTTTGTCAAAGGACAATGTTGAGCTTCGTTTCATACGATGTTGAGTTAAGCATGATTGCATATTGAGTTTTGTCAATAGACGATGTTGAGCTTCGTTATATATGATATAGAGCATTGCATGTTTTTTTGGGGAGAAGAGTCTAGCACTGAGTGGGCTAAGGGTCGATCACCCTATACCCCAGAATTACGCGCCAACGTAGGTTGATATTAATATATTATTGGGATCTACCTTGTGAGCTATCCCCAGCCCAAATAGCCCATAAGCTTGATATCGATATCATGGTAGCGTCCTTAGCCCTGGCAAGGTTATGGACGGCTCTTCCCACTTGAGTGTGATAGTCAGGACCACGTAAGCTCTATTGTGGTATGTCGGTTAAGTGACGAGTCTCCCATTGTCTACATGTTTCAGATTTGCATATTCATTACTCATGATTATTACTTCAAGCATGCATGTTCTAAGAGTAAGGTTTGACTCATTGTCCAACTTTTCTATAAATGTCATATTTCAACTTTGAGTCATTCGAGTCAGTTATGATATTACGAAACTATGCATGGTCATACTATGAAAATATTACGATTTAGAATGAGTGCATGTAACTATTTCCTCTCAGATTTGAAAGCTTATGATATGTTATGAAATGTTTTAAATGTTTTATTTTACTTAAGCAGTTTCACTTACCTTGCATACTTGGTATATTTCATGTAATGACCGTATACTTTCTATGTTGTATCGATTCATGATACAGGACCCGCTCGCAGCTTCAGCCCCGTTCTTAGTCAGCTTTCCACAGTTTGTATCTGCTCAAGATTGGTGAGTCCTCATCCTTCGAGGACTAGACTATCATTTTTCCTTTATATATTTCTAGTTTCAGTATTGTTGAGTTAGTTGGGGTCTTGTCCCATCAACTCGTCTAGATTAGAGGCTTTTCAGACTTATGTATGTGTTAGCTTCGAATGCTATTCTGATGTGATGTTGAATTAGACTTCCGCTGAGATTATGTTGATGTTTTCTTCAGTTTATTGAATGAGTTAGATGTATGCTTATTGATCTTGGGCAGAATTATATGCCCAAGTGATACTCAAATGCTTCATTTTGTCTTGTTTATCTATCGTTATTCGTGCATTATCATGTAATTTGTAGTAAAATGTGAATTTATACTAACCAACATGATT
>JACEIK010001895.1:34481-51224 GCA_018107945.1 Datura stramonium
AGTCTAGTCCCTGTGGGATCGATACTTGGCTTACTTGAGCCATTTTACTACTTGTTCGACCACGTGCACTTGCGTGTAGTCATCCAAAAGACACCGAACACTTATGTCATGGGTTGACTTGGGGTCTCTCGGGGTCTCTTGTCCTGTGTCTATGATCTGGGCCTCCATTTGGGTCGTGACATAGGGTGTGTTTTGATACAACACAGGAAAGTAATTGTGTATGCTTCAAGGCAATTGAGGAAACATGAAAAGAATTATCCCACCCATGATCTGGAGTTAGCTATAGTGGTTCACGCCTTAAAGATATGGAGGCATTACTTGTATGGGATGCATGTAGATATTTTTACTGATCATAAAAGCCTCCAGTATATTTTCACGCAGAAAGAGCTGAATTTGCGGTAGCGCCATTGGCTAGAATTGTTGAAAGACTATGATGTAAATATTTTATATCACCCAAGGAAGGCCAATATCGTAGATGACGCCCTTATCCGCAGATCCATGGGAAGTTTAGCATATCTGAGACTAGAGCAGCAGGAAATGGCTCGAGAATTGCACCGGCTAGCCAGCTTGGCAGTTCGGGTAGTGGACACGGAGGATAATGGGGCTATAATTCAGAATACAGCCATATCATCCTTGGTGGTAGAGGTAAAAGAGCGGCCGTATGAGGATTCTCGTTTATCACAACTTAGAAATAAGGTTCAACAAGGTGAATTATCAGCTTTTGAGGTAACTGGAGACGGGGTTTTGAGGTACAGAGGTCGCCTTTGCATTTCAGATGTAGCAGGGCTCCGTCGGCAAATTATGGCAGAGGTACACTACTCTCGTTACTCTCTTTATTTAGGTTTGACGAAGATGTACCACAACATAAAATAGATATACTGGTGGCCTGGAATGAAGAAAGGTGTGGCCAAATTTGTAGCTCAATGTCCCAATTGCCAACAAGTAAAAGCTTGACATCAGAAACCTGGAGGCCTAACTCAGGAGATGGCTATACCTGTGTGGAAATGGGAGACATTCAATATGAATTTTGTGACAGGACTACCCCGTACCAGATGCAGATTTGATTCTATTTGGGTGATTGTCGACAGATTAACAAAATCATCTCACTTTCTGCCCGTTCGGACTATGTTCTCAGCTAAAGATTATGTCGAGATATATATTAAAGAGATAGTCCGATTGCACGGTGTCCCAGCATCTATCATTTTAGACAGAGGACCACTATTTACAGCTAGATTTTGGCAATTATTTCAGAAAGATTTGGGGACACAAGTTAATTTGAGTACAACCTTCCACGCCCAGACAGATGGCCAGGCAGAATGCACCATTCAGATGCTCGAGGATATGTTACGGGCGTGTGTGCTAGATTTTGGAGGAAGCTGGAATGAGCATTTACCTCTTATAGAATTTTTCATATAATAACAGTTATCATTCTATAATTCATATGGCGCCCTATGAGGCATTATATGCTCGGAAAATGCATGTCTCCCATTGGATGGTTTGAGGCAGGAGAGACAGAGTTGGTCAGACCGGATATAATTCACCAGTCAGAAGAAAAAGTAAAACTTATCAGAGAGTGGTTACTGACAGTCTAGAGTCGTCGAAAGTCCTACTCTGATATGCGGCGTAGAGACTTGGAGTTTAATGTTAACGATTGGGTATTCCTTAAAGTGTCGCCGATGAGGGGTGTGATGAGGTTTGGTAAGAAAGTCAATCTTAGCATGAGGTTCATTGGGCCATATCGAATCCTCTAAAGGATAGGCCAAGTGGCATATGAGTTAGAGTTGCCTTCAGAGTTAGAATCTGTTCACCCAATCTTTCATGTGTCCATGTTGTGGAAATGTATAGGGGACCCATCTCGGGTGGTGCCAGTTGAGGATATCAAGTTACCGAAGAGTTAGCTTAAGAAGAGGTGCCAGTTGCAATATTAGATAGACAAGTTCGAAGACTGAGAACTAAAGACGTAGCCTCCGTTAAAGTACTATAGAGGAACATAAATAAAGAAGAAATGACCTGGGAAGCTGAGGACGACATGAGATCTAGATATCCTCACTTATTCCAGGATTGACCTAGATTATGCAGTTAGGTGAGGTTGTTGTACAGTTATGATTCTACTGCTTATGTTACTAGTACTGTTCAGTTATCTACTTCTTTACTATGGGAATAGTTAATTGTAGCGTATTGTGAGACGCCTATGTTGGGCTTTTTTGCGTTACAGGTTCTCAGATAATCCATATTACAGAGGAGACTCTGTCGAAATTTTTCGAAAGTACTAATTAAAGGGGTAACTTCTCTAAGCCTAAAGTTGACATTCGAGGACGAATGTTCCTAAGGGGAAATGATGTTACACCCCGTAAGTTTATATTATTAATTGGTGTGTTCATACGTAAGTTGAGAATTTTAGAGTATGATGCATACAAAAAAGGGCTCAAGGAAAGGAAGCATGAGCACGGTATCGAGTTAGCAGGAGGGAGAGGACCAGAGGCAGGCTGTGATGGGCGCCATGTCACGGATCCCCCTCCTCTGCGATGGGAGGCGTGTCACGCCCATAAATCGGCATGATGGGGGTCGTGCCACGGACCCCCTGGCCACAGCCCATAATAGATATATACAGCACCTTGTTCAATTGTTTCATTATACGATAAATGACCCTCGGCCAGTGAAGAGAGAAAGACGCAACTTTTACTATTTTTTTGTCAAATTACGCTACTAAAAATCGTCCAAACGTGAATTAACCTTAGGATAGAGCTTTTACTTTATGTAAAGCATACTCACTCTAATAGCGTATTNAGACGCAACTTTTACTATTTTTTTGTCAAATTACGCTACTAAAAATCGTCCAAACGTGAATTAACCTTAGGTAATAAGTATTAAGCCTGCGGGGAGCATTTCTACGGAGTTATTTTTTGAAAATTTGCTCGCAAACCGGAACTCCGCTGAGTAAAAGTTGTCAGAATTGTTCCAAATTGATTCCTAAACGGCCACAAGTATTAGGTAAGCATTTCTCCCTTCTGAACTCTCGAGAAATTATGGACTTTCACTGAGTTATTCAGAGTTGAATTATAGTTGATATTAATATTAAAAATTATCGTTGTTTGCCGAGTTTAGTATTGAAATTAGCCCTATTCTCTCAGTATAAGGGCTGCAGCTGGATAGGACCATTGGACACAAGTTGAAACTCTCCAGTTAAACGGAAAGTCAGCACTTGAGGTATGTAAGGCTATCCCTTTCAGCAAGTTACGTTCGTCATAAAGTTAGTACGACTTGTGTATCTATAGTACTTCAGAGTAAACCTATTGTGGTCAGCTGTTATGGATTAAATTGAGATGATAACTATGATATAGTAACCCTCGTCAAAGTTAATCCTAGTCATCTTGAATGTTGTACACGATATTTGGGGTTTGGATGTTGTTGCCTATAGGGTTATGCTCGCAAGAGCAGTATGATGTCTAGAGGGACTAGATTGAGGTCGTGAGGGTTGTATCTAGTTTTCAGCGCTTCCTTTATGACCTATAGTTGATCCAGGGCTTGGGGTCCAGTTATAGCAGTTACATTATGGCCCATAGTCGAGCCAAGGCTCAGGGCCCAGTTACAGCAGCTACATTATGATCCATAGTCGAGCCAAGGATCAGGATCCAGTTACAGAGATTACCTTATGACCCATAGTGAGGCCAAGGCCCGGGGTCTATTTATCAGAGATTACATTATGACCCATAGTCGAGTCAAGGCTCGGTATCTAGTTAAACAGCTCAGATAGCTCAGGCACAGACACAGTTACAGAAGCCTAGCAAGCTCAGATACAGTTACATAGAACAAACATTCCTGAGTTATAGTGTGTTTATGAACCTTTAGTCGTAAGATAGTAGAAGTGTATATTTTTTTGTACTTGCCGGAGCTTATGGGGGCCCGGGTAGGTTATTCCGTATTGTTTGTACCTTCCAGGCTTATGTGAGCCTAGTTAGGTTCTTGTTTGTATTTATAAACTTGTTGGTTAGATATTTCAGATGGTAAGGTTACTCAAGTTAAATTCTTACCCTCCTTCTTGATTATTTCAATTTTACCAGTTTTCAATTAGTTATTATCTTACTGCCTTACATATTCGGTACATATTGTACTAACGTCCATCCTTGGGCACTGCATTACTTGTCTGCAGGTGCGAATAGACGCGGTTCAGGTCATTCCTAGCCATCAGCTAGAGTTAGCAGTTCATTCAGCTCCTTTCCTCTGGGGTTTATAGTTAGAAGAGGTTTGTTATTTTGTTGTACATTTTATGGGTAGGTTGGGGCCCTGTCTCGACCATTATTCCACTCTTAGTGGCTTGCAAGCTATAGATTTCTAGTAGTTAGCTTTTGTTGTTGGTCGTGTGAGGCCTATGTATGTTTTATTTCATGTGATGGTCGTGTGGTGCCTCGTTTAGCTGTCAATTAGTAGCCTTGTTGGCCATAGCGTAGCTTAGTTGCCTGATTTCATATCAGTTATAACTAGATAGCATAGTGGTCTTGTCGGACCACATAAGATCCATATTATTATGTTGTTGTTGGTTAGATGTCTTCCTTTGCAGGTGGCCTTGTCAGTCAGAGGCTATATTTACAACCGAGATATAGCTCATCATTTTCTTGAAATGGGCTGCAAGTGTGCACTAGCAGTGCACTGGGTCAGTCAGGGTAGTCCCGATCCCAGTGTGTCATTAGGTGTCAATCATGCCTCCCAAGGTGGGGCATGGCACTTATGGGAAAGAGGCTAAAAGATATTTTAGGAAACTTCCCTTCTTTCATTATTTAGGTTGTGCGATGAATTCCAACCCTCTATATTCATTTCTAACTTGTGCTATACACGTTTGCAGAAATAGATCGCCCTACCAATTTAATGGAAAAAGGAATGAAAACGGCAATGGCCACGTAAATGGCAATGGAGATGGGCATCAACCAGCCTCACTAGCTCCAACAGATCCTTTGCATGAGTAGGTGACTCATGCTAGTGCTGCTTTTCAGATGTTGGCCCAGGCTAAGACTGCACAAGTTAACTGGCAGGCAGTTGCACTGGTGAACCCTAATGGGGTTGTTGCAGCAACGAGACTTTACCAGAATAAACTCGCAAGAGTTTCATGGTTCCAAAGTGGACGAGGATCCATAAGAGTTTATTGAGGAGATCCAAAAGATTACCCATACTATGGGGGTTACAAGAGAGGAGAGTGCAGATTTGGCCTCCTATCAGCTGAAGGGGGTGGCTCATATTTGGTTGCGGTAGTGGAAGGTAGGTCGTAGGGCAGGTGCAGTTTCTATCGATTGGGATGAGTTTGTGATAGCCTTCTTGGGTAGGTTCTTTCCCCAGGAGATGAGGAAAGCCAAGGTCGCTGACTTTATCAATCTGAAGCAGAACAACATGTCAGTTTAGGAGTATGCTTTGAAGTTCACTCATATCGAAGTACATTCCAGAGATGTTGAAAAGCCAAGGGCTTAAATGAGTAAGTTTGTTTTTAGAGATATCAGATTTAGTGGTCAAGGAGTGTAGAATCGCTATGCTCATCAGTGACATGGAATATCTCAACTCATGATTCATGCCCAGCAGATCGATGAGGAGAAGTTGAAGGAGAAGGAGAGAGAGGTCAAGAGGGCTAGTGATAATGCTCAAATCACACCCTTGTAAAAGTATGACACGGGCTTTGTCAATAAAGAACCCAATCAGGTTGGGGTCGATCTCAAAGGAAATATAGTCAGGATGTAAAATAATGCTACTATTTATGCTTTTAGTACAATTATTTCCTAATGGGGGGTTTCAAAGAAGTAATCAAGTAACAGTGTTGTAAATCAATGTTGTTGTCAAGTTTATGCAGTTAACTATGGAAGTAATCCCCATGGATTCATAACAACTTCGGATGAATGCACTAGTGATGTATCTCAATACTTAGCCTGTAGAACTGATAACATAGGTTCATCCAAACGGCTGATTCGTCCCTATTATATGACTATACTCAATCACAGGATTAGGTCTCTTGAGTGTTTTCACATTAACTGTAATTAATTTGTTCCAAATTAACTGTTCTGTGACCGCGGCTCAAGTTATTCAATGAGACATAGAGATCAAGGCTTTGTTATTCTTCTATTTTCCTAATTTTTACTTCTCTAGGTTCAAGTAAGTAGAGAATTTGTGCAAGTTCTAACATTGCACTGCATTAATAAATGTTTAAAGATAAAGAGAAAATAATACAAACATGAGTATGATTTTGAATCACTATGTGCAAACCCTAGTTAATTATTCCATCATGGTTCCCACAATCCTAATTGTGGAGGTTTTAGTCTCTCATGTTTGTAAGAAACAAATTAAAATTCATTAAATAAATCATAATTAGAGACTTACAATAATGATTGAAATCAAAGCCCAATTGATTATTGCACAATTCAACTTCTAGCAATTCAAGAACAATGAATAAATCTCCAAGAATATTGGAAAACTCAAGAAGAATCTCCATAGTATTCGTTCTCTATCAAAAAGCCAGTCTCAAAGTGTCCCCTAACAAAAATAACCTAGAAAACTATTTATACGAATAATCAGAAACCTTCCCTAAATTAAGAGAAAAACTACTATAACTGTCGTCGCCAGATCCAATGAGTCGTAGCTTGTAACTATGAGTCATACCTTCCAATCATACAATGTTAGGTATCTTTGAAGTTGGTTAAGTCCCAGGATCTGTTACAAATCATACAATGTTGTTACAAGTCGTACATTCCTGTCATAGTCTGATACTGTGAAATTTGGCATCCTCTGAATATTTCCACGAGTGCTTTGGTATGACTTGTACCTTGATCTCATGACTCGTGGTATCCTCTCGTACCCTAAGATCTGCCAATCAACCTTTTCTATGAAGTTCACCACGGCTTCTTGATACGAGTCGAATGTGGTCATCACGAATCCTAGCTGCCACCCGTACTAGAAAACTAGGCAAGTGCATACTTCTGAGATCCTTGATCATTAGGTTGGAAAATTGAGGAACAAAGAGGTAGCTTTCGTGAAGGTTTTGTTGAGAAATCAACTAGTTAAGGAGCTACTTGGGAAGCCAAAGCAGTATGATGGCTAGATACCTATATCTCTTCCCTTCCAGCTTAGCTCCAGCATGAGATACTCGTTTTTTCCTTAGTACTCTATTTAGTTTCATGTCAAGTTCATGTATCTCAGTTCCTTTCATGTCTTAGTATGCATGAATGTTTCATGAATTTAGTTTAGTCATATATCTCAGTTCGGAGTCAGTCACTCCATCAGTTTTCTTTGTATAGACTATCAGTTTCGGTATTACAGTTCCTTCGCTATCCTTCCAACCTGCTTAGTCTTCATCCGAGGATGAATATTCCCAAGGGGGAGATAATGTAACACCCCAAAAGTCCCTAAGAAAAGATTCGAGATATGAAATAGAACAAAAATTATAGCATACATTAGAACGAGTCGTCAAGTGAGTCATTAGTTGATGAGAGTTGGAGAAAAGTTGAAATTTAGAGTCTTGACGATTGAGGAAGTTATCTGTTAAGTGTGATGAGAAATCGTTAAGAGGAGGCATTAAGTGAGCATCAGATAAACTTGATTTTTGTCTAGTGATGACGGATGGAGGGTGACGACCCATCAAGTCACCTAACGGATCGTAAGGTGATTCATTGGGTCTGCCGGGGGAGTTTTTAAGCCAAGTCATTAAGGGTATTTTTAGAATTTCTTAGGTTTTTACTCCTAAACTAAGTCATTTTGAACTCCTAAAAGGGTATACTAAGGGGTTTTATTCATTCCTAATCCTCAGTCTATTCCTAAAATCTGAAGTTGAAGATCCAATCCTCTGAAACCCTCAAGCAATCAAGGTTCTCCTTCTTCTCCAATTCTCTTGTGTTTTAAACCCTATCAAGATCTCTTCAAGCCCAGGTATATAGGGTCATGAATGGGAAATTTCTTCCACTCTCATGCTCAATTTTAAATCAATTTCATGAATTAAAGTCTCCAATTAGGATTTATGAAAATTCTAGGGTTAGACCCAACTTTGATGAAATCTCTTATGATCTTCTACGAATTCAATTCTCTTATATTTCAATCCATGATTTATGACTATGATTATATATTTTATATTAAATTCTCTTATGAATATATGATTTCAAGTTATGATTACTTACTCAATGATGCATAAATTTCATGAATCTTAACCTTATGTATCATAGCCGGTCTCCGATATTGTTTTCATGGCTAGTTCACGTATGTCAAGTATATTTATGAATAACTAGACCATGAAAAATCAAGTATATTTCATGATTATGAATATGAGCAATATGCATGTTTTGAGAGTAGTATTTAGCACTGAGTAGGTCAGAGTTCAGCATACCCAGGTTTCAAAACTACATGCCACCGTAGGTATGATTATGATAGGGGTCCTCGCCAGAGAGTGTTTTCCCTGTCCGAATAAGCTCTTGAGTGATATCACGCCTTTATCGTTCTTTACCCTAGAAAGGCTTAGGACATCTCTACCAACTTGAGCGAGATAGTTGGGCATCATGTGCTCACTCATGATAGTGTCGGTTATGAGAATCTCTCATTGTTCCTCATGTTTTAAGTTTTTCATGTTCATAATTTATGATATCATGTTTTATAGTGTATTTGACCCATTGATTAGTTTATAATCTCTTACTTATGACTTTAAGCATGTTAAAATATATGATTTTACTTTCAAAACCTTGGGTCATTATGCTTCAGTTTATGTTGCATAACTCATGTTTATGAATATCTCACGATCATAATTTTAGCATGTTGTGAGTCTCATGTTTTACTTATCCTACTTACTCAGTACTTTTCAAGTACTGATCGCATATTTCTGCGCTATATCGTCTCATGATATAGATTCAGGTGACCCTTCTTACCCTCGTCATTAGATCCTTTCCGGCTTCAGCCCCAACAGTTTTGGTGAGTCCTTATCATCTGAGGATGACAGTTGTGATGCATGTCTCTCTTTATGTCATCAGTTTTAGACTTTAGTACGGCTAGTTAGGGGTGTTGTCCCATCAACTCATCGTATGAGTAGAGGCTTTCAGACTTGATGTTAGATGTTTCAGTGGTTTTGACTTATTTTCCCTCTTCATATGATTACGATATTCTAGACTTCCGCTTATGCTTTATAATATGTTGGATTTTCGCTCAGTTTATGCTCTTAATGATATCATGCATGTGTCATGGGTTAGCTTGGAGTCATTCATGGTTCTAGGTCCCGTGTTATAATCTGGTTCTAGGTCCCTTGTTATAATCCGGGGTCTTTGCTTAGGTTGTAACATTTTCAAATCAGGGATCAGCTCTTACACAAAAAGCAGAACAGTTAGAGAAGAAGACACCAATAAAGAGTCTCAAGTGGAGAAGGATACCGGGACTGGCCAAGCTGACACCTTACATAATATAGAGGTGAATACCAAAAATGAGCAATTTCTTGCACCACAAAACCATGACAGAGCTCAATTGGGAAACTGTGTCGAAAGGATAGAGGAATCCATTATTGAATCTTCCAGCATTGGAACTGAGATCAGAAACCAAAAAGGAGTTGATATATTCGCTGATTTTGGGCAATATGGCATGGTTGAATATATTGAAAGTGACAAAGGTATCAAACAAACAGGGGCATCAATGTACTCAAATTCTAAAGAGGAGGTCAAGGATGGTACAAATTTATCATGTTCTATTAAGGAGAGAATGGATAGTGATCATAATGATCCTCAACAAGCCCATTTGAAAAAGGTGATCAACATAGAGGGACTATCTCCTGAGCATAGAGGCAAAAGAAAAACAAGGAAACATTGAAGAAGAGATAAAAATAAATTCATCTCTGCCAAGGAAAGGACACAAAAACAACAACTCTAATTTGTTTATTTTCTAGAATATTATGAGTAAGAGATCAACGACAGCCAATCATAGGCTTAAAAACTTAGTAAAGAAGCATAAGGCTCAATTTGTTGCAGTAGTTGAGCCTTTCTTCCATAAAAGAAAATTTGACATTTACATAAGATATCTGGGGTTAGATCAATGCCTCTCCAATGGTGTGGGAAATTTTGGTGTTTTGGAATGATATCTTTAATGTAAATGTGCATAGCATAGAGGATCAGCAGGTCACTTTTCAGGTAAAAGCTAACTTTGATATATATGATATCTATATTACTGCAGTTTATGCTAAATGTACCTTTATTGAAAGAAGGAAATTGTTGGGTGGTTTGACTAACATGGCACCCGCTGTCAATGGCCCATGGTGATGGTGTGGGGGGGGAGATTTTAATGTAGTCTTAGACTCTGCTGAAAAATTAAGGTTAAATCCCATAGAGCTTATAAAAGTTTTGACTTCAATGCTTATATGGATAGAGTTGTGGGTTTACTGATGCAGAATATGTTGGCTCCACATATACATAGTGCAACAACTGGTGTCCTACTAAAAGAATCTGGAAGAGGCTGAACAGAGTATTGACTAATGATTCTTGGATCAATAATTTTTATAATACAGTGGTTACTCACCTGAGCCAAGCATGGTCAGATCACAGGACACTATTGTTACAACACAAGCCAAGTCAGCAGGATGTGATTGAATATTTTGGATTTCTTAATTTTTGGATGGATCAACCTGGCTTCTATGAAATTGTTAAAGAAGTATGGAACATTCAAGTGGATGGTAATCTCATGTGGAAGTTACAACAAAAGTTAAAGGCCTTGAGTAGAAGGTTGGATAAATGGTAAAAAAAGGATATTGCTAATGTCTATCAGAAGGTGGAAGAATGGGAAAGGGAGGTGAAAAGATTGGAAGAGGTGGATGTAGCTTTGAACTCCAACCAGTCCAGATAAGATCTTAACAAAGCTCAGGCTGAATATATTAGATAGATGACTATGCAAGACTTCTTAAATAGGCAGAAATCACATGCTAAATGGTTTGAGGAGGGCGACTATAATAGCAACTATTTCCACAACTCGATAAGAACAGGAGAAGAAGACTTCAACTTCACAGGATCAAAGATTATATAGGCAGATAGATTCGCGGGAATGATTGAGATCTCCAAGGCTGCAATTAAACACTTTGAGGAGTTGATTAACTAATCTCCAACTATTGTGAATCTCAATACTATTAATTGTATTCCTAAAAAAATTACTAATGAAGATAATCTTTTTCTCTCACAGATGCCTACTAAGGAGGAGATTAAAGTTGCAGCGTTCAATATGAACCCTTTTAGTGCAACAGGACCAGATGGTTTCAATGGAGCCTTCTATCAAAAATGTTGGGACATCATTAAAGATGATGTCATAAACTTTGTGGTTAGATTTTTCAGTGGGTCCTGGTTAATTAGATATTATTCTCATACTTGTTTAGTTCTCATCCCAAAGGTAGGATCTCCCTCACCCTTTGGTGACTTTAGGCCTATTAGTTTGAGCAATTTCTCTGCTAAAATCATTTCTAAAATTGTTGCTAGAAGGCTTAACTCCTTATTTCCCAAACTTATCTCTGAGGACTAGAGTGGTTTTGTTAAAGGTAGTCTTATTACTAACAACATCTTACTTGCGTAGGAAATTATCCATGGTATCTCAGAGCATAACTTGGGGAATAACAAGATGATTAAGCTAGATATGGCCAAAGTCTATGATAGGCTAGCCAGGAATTTTCTTACTTTTGTCTTAAAAATTTTTGGCTCTGATTGGTGGATTAATACTATTCAGAGGCTTATCTCTGAGGTTTGGTATTCTATTCTCATTAATGGGAGTGGACAAGGATTTTTCTCTCTTCTCAAGGTTTAAAATAAGGAGAACCCCTCTTGCCTTCTCTATTTATTATTAGTTCTGAAGCCCTCTCTAGACTCTTGAATAATCTCTATAATGATCATAGATTCATTTCCTTTAGTATGAACAGTAACAGCACTGAGGTGAACCGCCTAGCCTATGTAGATGACATCGTCATCTTTTGTGGTGGCAAAAAAAGTTTGTTAAGCTGGTGATGAAATAAATTAAGTTGTATAAATCCAGCTCTGGCCAGAGAATTAATGATGAAAAGATCTTTTACTGTACTTCCTCTAAAACTTTCATATTTAGAATTAATAAGATGATTGACTATACTGGTTATAGAAACAAATATTCTCTTATTACTTATCTAGGGTGCCTTTTGTATATAGGCAGAAAGAAGGTGGCGTACTTTGATGATCTACTCACTAAGATCATTCAAAAAATTTCTGGATGGCAAAATAAACTTTTGTCCTACGGAGGAAAACTCACTCTCATTCAACATATTTTGCAGGCAGTACATACTTACACTTTGGTAGTCGTGTGTCCTCCCAAAAGTACCTTCAAGCTCATTAACAAAAAACCTGAATAGGTTCTTTTGGGGAGCTACTAGGGATAATCAAAAGCACCACTAGAGCTCATGAAAAAACCTATGCTTCCCAAAAGAGGAGGGTGGTATTGGAGTTGAGCAGTTGAAAGACATCAGTGACTCCTTTACTCTCAAAATATTATGAAATTTTACAACACAGAAATCTCTATGGGCCTCCTTCCTGAAGGCCAAATACTATTCTAGAATCCATCCAGGGGCTAAAGCTATCAAAGGCAAACAATCTCATGCGTGGGAAAAATTGATGAAGATAAAATGAAAGGCTTAGAAATATATCATCTAGAAAATTTAGAAAGGGAGTAGTAGCTTTTGGTGGGATAATTGGAGTGGTGGGAGTGCTATTGGAGCTCTGACTAATTATCTTCATGGGTATAGCAAAGACAACGTGGGGAACTACATTATTGATGGAAGATAGAACAGAGAAAGGCTTGCTACCTCAGTTAATGAGCACTGGCAAGAACTGTTCACCAGCATCCCTATTAGCAATGGAGAATAAGATGACTTTGCTATTTGGATCCTTAATGAGGATGAACACTTCTCTACCAAGACTAGCCACAACTTAATCAGGCAACAGAGACAAACTGACTGCTTTCTTGAGAAAATTTGGCACAATGGTTTGCATTTTAAATTATCTTTCCTATCTTGAAGATTGATTAAAAATAAGTTTTCTTTTTCTAATACTGTTAGCAACTTTGGAATTGATATTGACTCGGATTGTTTTTGTTGCAGGAACGGGCAAAGAAAAACTATTCAACATTTATTCATCAAAGTGAAACTGCTTGTCACTTGGGAATTACTTTGGCGGCCATATAAGAATCAAAATCAACAATTCATCCATCATTAGACTACTGACAGAGCGGTGGAATTCCAAAACCAAGAACACTATACATAAGATGATCATCCAAATTACTCCTACAACTATTTGTTGGGAGGTATGACAACATATGTGTTCTTGAAAATATGGAGAGCAAAAGAGCATGAGGTGGAGAGTTCTGGACAATCACATTTGGTGGAAGATTGAAATGGCAAACAAAATCACCTTCCCTCAATGTAATCTGGGAAACTCATAGGCTGGAATATGCTACATAGCGGAAAGATTGAAGCCTATCCCTAGATGGAATATTATCTAATCGAGGATGCCTCCTAATCAGATAGTTAAAGTAAATACGGATGGAAGTTCCTCCCCAGGCAAGGCTGGGATAGGGGAAATAGTTAGGGACCACACTGGTAGGCTATTGATGGCCTTTTCAATACCTCTAGTATGCTCCAGTAACAACCTCGTTGAAGCTTTATCTGCCAAATTTTGTACCAACTGGTGCTTGAAACAAGGTATTAAAAACTGCGTGTTAGAGATGAACTTGATGGCTATTGTGAATATTCTTAAAAATAGTCATACTTCCAACCTAAACCTCAGACAAGTCACTGATGACATCTTTGGCATCCTATGTCACCTTAGTTGTGATATATCTCACTGCTACCGAGAAGCTAATCAAGTTGCAGATGGTTTGACTAAGCATAATGCTCTTTAGAATGAGTCTAGTATATTCTATCATTGGAGGGATATGCCAAATATAGCTATTGGTGCCTACCATATAAATAATATACAAATACCTAGAATTAGGATTAGGTATGACAAAACTAATTTTTTTGTCAGTTAATTTTTTATGAGCTCAAGGCTGTCCATAAGTTATGGAAGCCTCTTCTGTGTGTAATGGCATTGCCCCACTGATGTAATGTTGTTACTTAATAAATAAATCATCCAACCTGATTGGGAGCTATTAAGAAAAATGTGAGATCCACCAAAGAACAAACTTACGTAATGGTTAGACACCGGTTTCTCACAAGCACACGTTGACAAGTAATGGTAGAATATTTTTTTTAGTAAATGAACAATTTTATTATCAAAAGTAATAGTTATAAAATCAAACAAGGCAAATCGCCTCTTTCTCAAAGTGTAAAACGCGATTCAATATATAAGAGTCTAGCTAGTTATGATAGAAATTGGTTCCTTACTAATAGGATTTGCCCTAAGTTTCTATTTTATTTGAATTATATCATATGTTTTATCTCAAAAATATTTTTATGGTGGAAAATATCTTTTTCATATTTGAGTAATCCTTTTTAGGAGGAAAATTTTCAAACTTCTCTATCAACTGAAAATCATTCCTTCTCACACAATAATACAATAACATTCATAATTAGTCATTAAAAGGGTCTCATTTAGGAAAAATTATTCTTTCAATAGTTTTAATGTTGTTGTTGTTGTTGTTTCTTTTTTTTAATACTTTAATTTTCTTATATGTAGACTAATTGATCAAATCATATATATTAAATTTATTATGCATATTTAAATACAGTTCTCTTTGTTTTTTATTTATCATCGTTAAAAGTTTACAATTATTAACTTATATGTATGATGTTATATTATTTAGGATTCAACATTCATAAACACGCTGCCCTTTTTACCCCTTTAGGCATCATCCAGAATTGACATAACAACATAGATAAAGCAAATAGCGTTAGATAATATGCCACTTGGGCCTACACCTCAATCACACAAAACCACAATCTCAAGCCTCAATTTAGAGATATTAGCCATCAACAAGAAGAAAAGAAATTAACCAAAGGTCAAAATATTATAAAAGAAAGAACAATTAAGCTACTATAGCCAAACTAAAACAATATTACAAAACAAAAATATTCAATAATTGTCTTCCAACAAACAAATAAACCTCAAACACGAGTAAACAACTTTTAAATTACGATCTTATTGGTAATTCGATTCTTTAATATTGTTGCAAACTCATCATTTGATTTCAATAATATTCTGCACTTGCAATTTACACAAAGATTTCCAATTTTGTTCTTTCACATTAAAATGAAAAAGAAAAAGTAATATTGGATAAGTGTAATAAATTCATTTGCACAAATTTCTCTCTCATTCTTGACGATTAGAATATTTCTCAGGAGAAATTACATATATTGCACAGTGAACTTATCTCGAAAAATTAATTTGTAATTTAAAGTTTACAAGCGATTTATTACCTCTTATTCTTATTTGAACTATAATTAAAAAAGCTCTCGGTTCATGTCTTGACAAAAAGAATATTCTCACTGCTTTTCAAGCACGTTTAATAATTATTAACCTAATTTCTCTCTTCCTCTTCTTCATTATACCACCAAGCTTCCCCTTTCCATTCTCTTCTCCATAAAACAAAATCTAATCAATTCAAATAGAAGAGCTTTCTCAATTCATGCTATAACTGACACTACTTTAAAGACATGAATAGATTGATAAATATTTTAACTAAATAATAAAATTTATTTCTAGTTTTGTTTAGTAATGAACTAGTAAGCAACGAATTATTGTAACAATTGACCTTCTTTTTAGTGTGAATATATTATCGGGATCAAAACTAAAAGAAAAAAATATAAAATTAAATGACAATAGGACCAACAAAAAAAATTATCGGAAAAGGGTTTAAAATATCCTTTAACATATTAGAAATGGTTCAAAAATATTTTTCTTTCATCTATTGGATCAAACTTGCCCTTCCTTCTATCTATTAGATCAAAAATGTCCTTAATAGAAATAAGTTAAAAATGTCCTCTTCCATCTATTGAATTATATTTACACCAAAGTTAGAGATTTTTTTATGTAGTACTTCTATTATTTAATATTATTCACATAATTATATATATATATTACTTTTCATTCTCCTTTTTCTTTTGAAACTAGCAATTTTATTTTTTTACATTTTTTTGCAGATTATTTGTTTGATGGAAACTGGTTTAAAAATTAAATTAACCCATAACTAATTTAACATTTTTGGACGAACAAACATAATTGTTCTTTTTATCGTCATAAGAGAAAATTTATATGAATCATCTAATGGCATATTCAATGTATCTAATATATATTTTAGTTTATTCACATTATATTACTAGTATTTTGATATTACTAATTGGTATATAAATAGAATGGTTGAATTTTTGTTAATTTAATCCCAACCGTGGGTGTTTTGGCTTTTGCAAATTTTGTTTCATAAAATTGATCCTATAGTTTAATTTTAATTCTTTTAACCTGTTTTCATTAAACAAATAATCGGCAACAGTGTGTTAAAAAATCTTCTAGGTTTAAGAAAAATGAAAAGTAATATAATGATGTAAATAACATTAATTAATAGAGGTACTGTATAAAAAAATTTTAATTTGCGCGTAAATATAATAATGGATGTAAGAGGGTGTTTTAACTCATATTTATTACGTTGAGGGCATTTTTAATCCAATAGGTAGAAGAAAAAAATAAATTTGATCCACTAAATGACACTATTGGAAATAGAGATTTTTCCCGCCGCAAATCAATGAAAAATTTATGTTATAAG
>JACEIK010001895.1:55183-73260 GCA_018107945.1 Datura stramonium
TAGTATTGTAAATATATATAATGATATTAATTTTATATTCATTAATGAATAAGAATGAGAATTTGCAAGAAATATATGATCACTAGAAGTGATAATATTTTTATAGGTTTGTTACAATTACAACTGAAAATATGTTAAATAAATTCTCTATGTTATATGTATCCCTAGATTTGCTCCCAAAATAACAATATATTAAAAGAGGTTTTTAGTCATCATAATTTAATATGATTAAGACACGTTTAGATTATTATGTTATATTCTCGAAGAATGTAAATTTTTGATAAATGTTACAAATATAGATCTAATATAGATCCAGTCCCTGAAGTGAATGTGACAATACTTAGTAAAATCTTGAGATATACTCCCGAAGTAGTAATACTATAAAATTTACTTTTGAAACAGTAAATACTCTAGAATTTACTTTCTAAATAGTAAATTTAAAATTTTCAAAGTCAAAAAAATTTGACATCTACTCCTGAAGTAGTATAACGCCGAAACTTTACTCCTTAAATAGTAAAACGCTGAAATTTTCTTCTGAAGCAGAAATAATTTAAAAAATATATGAGAAATCTAAAGTAATGTATTCTTGTGCATGACCAAAATAATGAGCTATTGATAAATATTGTATTTCAAACACATTCAAATAATCAAGTTTCATTCTCTAAAATGAATGAAAAAATACCACAATTTACCTCATGAAGAATAAAATAACAAATAATATAATATTATTTTTGTAGTATGAAGGTCATTGTAATACATATCTTTCGTACGTAGAAATATTTTGAATAAATTTATAAAGTATCATTCTGAAGAAAATATAACAGATCTTATTAAATGATGAAAATAGGACGAATAGGGAAAGGTATAAGACAACGATAAAGAAGGCGAAGTTAGCAATTGCGATAGCGAAAATGACAACTTTTGAACACTTGTATGTTGAATTAGAGGAAAAGGGAGGGGATGAGAAGTTCTACAAGCTGGCCAAGGCGAAAGAGATGAGGGTTACTCCTGATCTGGATCAAGTAAAGTTTTTCAAGGATGAGGATGGCAAGGTGTTGGTAGAAGATGCACTTATTTGGAGGAAGTGACAGGTATACTTCCATAAACTCTCAAATGAAAGGTGAAAAAGGCATTGTGATGGAAGAGTTGGAGCACTCAGAGAAGCGACATGATTGTAGGTATTGTAGGCATATAAGAGTTGAGGAAGTTAAGGGTGCTATTCTTAGGATGCATAGGAGTAGAGCGACCAGTCTAGATGAGATCCCAATGAAATTTTAAAAGAGTGCAGACAGTGTAGGTATGAAGTGGCTGACCAGGTTATTTAATATTGTTTTATAGATAGTGAAGATACCCGAGGAATGAAGATGAAGTACAATGATTCCTTTGTAAAAGAACAAGGGCGACATTCAGAATTGCAACAACTATAGGGGTATCAAATTACAAAGCCACATTATGAAGGTTTAGGATGGAGTGGTGGAAAGCAGGGCGAAGAAGGGTGTGGCAATTTGTAAGAACCAGTTCGGATTCATGCAAGGAAGCTCGATGACAGAAGCCGTTCATCTCGTAAGAAGATTAGTGGAGCAATATAGGGAGAGGAAGAAGGATCTACACATAGTGTTCATCGACCTAGAAAAGGCTTATGATAAGGTCCCGAGAGAGGTTCTTTGGATTTGTTTGGAGGCTATAGGTGTACCCGTAGCATACATTAAGGAGGTCAAGGACATGTATTATGGAGTCAAGACTCAGGTAATGACAGTGGAAGAAGACTCGAAGTACTTTTCAGTTTTGATGGGATTGCACCAGGGATCGATACTTAGCCCTTTTTTATTTTCCCTGGTGATGGATATATTGATGCAAGAAATTCAATGTAAGGTACCATGGTGTATGTTATTTGTAGATGATATAATTTTACTTGATGAGACTTGTGGCGGGGCATAAACCCTAAGTTGGAGGTTTGGAGACAAACCCTGGAGGTTAAAGAGTTTAGGTTAAGCAAGACCAAGACAGAATATTTATAGTACAAATTTTAGTAATGTGATGCATGAGGGCGATGAGGGAATGATGTTGGACGCACAGGTTATCCAGAAGAGACACTGTTTCAAGTATTATGGGTCTATTATCCAAGAGAATGGAGAGATCGACGAGAATATTGCTCATTATATTGGTGCAAGTTGGATGAAATAGAGGCTAGCATCCAGAGTCTTATGTGATAAGAAGGTGCCAAAAAAACTTAACAGCAAGTTTTATAGAGTAGTGGTAAGACCCACTATGTTGTATGGGTAGAGTGCTGGCTAGTCACGAACTCCTATGTCAGAAAATAAAGATTGCAGAAATAAGGATATTATGGTGGATGTGTGGGCATACCAGGAGGGAGAGGATTAAAATAATGATATACGATTGAAGGTGGAAGTGACTATGGTGGAGGAAAATATGTGTCAGGCGAGATTGAGGTAGTTCCGGCATGTGATGAGGAGATGCACAAATGCCTAGTGCGGAGGTGTGAGAAGTTGGCTATGGATATGATTTTAGAAGAGGTAGAGGTAGTCTAAAGAAATACTGAGGAGAGATGATTAGATAGGATATGACATAGTTGTAGATTACTGATGACTTGGCCTTAGATAGAAAGGTGTGGAAAACACGGATTAGGGTAGCAGAATAGTAGGTAGTAGTATGTTGCCTTGATTTTTTCGTTCTCATTAGTAGGTATAGTATTGATTATGTAATTGTTGGTCCTCCGATGTCTGTTACTATCTATTGTTTATCATATCTTGATTAGTGTAGTGTCATGTGCAATTTTTTTTAAGTCGAGGGTCAATCGGTAATAACCTCTCTATCTCTGAGATAGAGATAAGGTCTGCATACATTCTATCCTCTCCAAACCCCACTTTGTGGGATTACACCAGGATGTGTTGTTGTTGTTGCAGATTTTCTCGAAGAAAATAACAATTCACGTATCTTTTTTTGGAGGATGTAATTACTAGTTGATTGTCACGTTGATATAAAATATTCAAATATTAATAACCTCTTGAATTAGATGTTTTAAATACTGAAGTTTAGAACTTTATGTCTACTTTCGTTATTTATAAATGTACAATTGTTTTTAAATATTCACTTACTTTTTTAAAAAAAAATCGTGACACTAGTAGTGTCTAAATTTGCTTTCATGATACCAGAAGTATCTAAAGAATATTTGACAATGATCAAGAACTTCAGAAGAGTCTAATCGTTTGTCTATAAGAATCATGACACCAGTAATGTCCAAGTAATATTTTATTATGAAAATAAATTTAAAACTCCCAAAGAGTTTATTTATTATAATTTCATTCATTCTACATTATAATATATAAAGCTATTATGATCAAAATACATATTGTAGTTAATCTGAAGTTTACAAATAAAATAGTTAAGACTACAAGGGATCGGAAGATTATATATATCCAAATTACTCTGAGTAAGAAATATGTATATGAAAGGTTACGCGATTTATACTATAAGTATGATGATTGAAATTACATGCTATAGTAAATAAGAAGTTTATTAATGTAAAAGTCATAACATAGTAAACCTGAAGTTTATTAAAATAAATAACACATATTATGTTAAATCTGAAGTTTGCTAGTATAAATAATTTTATTAGTTGACATGACAATTTTAGCCATCTTGATATGATGTGTTAATTGAGTATTCAAAATATATTGAAAAATTAGAAGATTTTTCAAAAAACAATCAACTTATGTTGAGATTGAATCTCCAAAATTTTAAAAAGTATAAAAGATAAATATAAACCTTTAGAAGAAATGATCATCGGCTTTAACACGGTATCAAAGCTAGCTTAAATCTTGAATTTAGATTCTCACCACTATCAACTATCAAAATAAACTTTTACTTTAATTTTAACTTGTTAATCACACAATTCTCGACAAGGGAGAGGTGAAAGATGGAGAAAAACCAAAGGATAAGAAGGTGCAAGTAAGGGTTAAGAGAAGTGCTAAGTTGCAAGTAAAGATACAGATGGATTGGCATTGTCAAATGCCTTAAAAAATACAAACTTTTTCTGAAACTTAAGAAAGTTGATTGTCTGTCAAACCCTTAATAGATAGTCCCATTCATTTCTTCTTCTTATATACTTACTTCAGTATTCATCTGAAGGAAAATAAATAATACAGTGAGAAAAAAGAAGAAGAAAAGAAATGGGGAGAGGAAAAATAGAGATAAAGAGAATAGAGAACTCCAGCAACAGGCAAGTAACTTACTCAAAGAGAAGAAATGGGATCTTGAAAAAAGCAAAGGAAATCAGTGTTCTTTGTGATGCTCGTGTTTCTGTCATCATTTTTGCTACTTCTGGAAAGATGCATGAGTTCTCCTCTACTTCGTATGTTTCTTTATTTATTATCTTTTCATCATCATATTCAACCATTTTTTTTAGGTCTAAAAGATTTGGTTTGATTATTTTGAAGTTTGGTTGATATATTGGATCAATACCACAAGCTTACTGGGAGAAGATTGTGGGATGCTAAGCATGAGGTAAACTAAAAACCCTTTAGATCAAATTAAATTCCATCTTTTCTTTTACCTATTCTTGAAAAAGGGTAAGAAGATCAAAGAAACCCTTGGATCATTTTCCGAACTTTCATTTAGGTGCCTATTCTTGAAAAAGGGGGGGAAATAACATCAAAGAAGCATGTGTTTTTTGCTAAAACAATGTTAACATGAAAGTTTTGAACAGATCTAGAAAAAGCAAGCAGTTTTCACTTCATTTGTTTTGGGCATCTCTTTTGAGAATTTTTTTAGGGTTTTCCCCTTTGACATGAAAGATCTCTCCTTTAACTGGTTTTTGAGTCAGCCCCTTTTGGGAAAAGGGGGATGATTTTGTTGGTAGAAATTGAAACATGAATTCTATGAACAGATCTAAAAATAGCATAGCATAGAGATGTACTTCCTAGCTAGTAGGCAAATTGTTAACAGGAGGAGTGAGGGTTATATTCTTCTAGTCAAGAAACAGATCTGGTAAAGGAAATGAAATCTTAATTCCTCCTTTTCCTTTGCAAGTCTTTTCATTTTATTTAGCACCCAAAAAGTGAAAACCTAGCTACCTACATGGTTGAAGTTGAACATCAATTTTGATTGATTGATTGATTGATTTGCTCCCTCTATTTTTATTTTTATAGCCTAGTTTTCAATGTTTTCTTTATTTTAGTTTGAAGTCTCTAAAATTAGTTTGACTGAAATGGAAACAGAACTTGGATAATGAGATCAACAAAGTCAAGAAGGACAATGACAACATGCAAATAGAACTCAGGTAAATTTATTACTCCCCTATGTTACAATTTGTTTAATAGAGATTCTTTCCGCCTCAAATTAAATCAATAAAAAATTTGTGTTATAAAATAAAATTTTACCACCAAACCAGTTCACTAGAAAAGCATATTCTCAATGATATAGTGTGAAGCTTCATGATTTTTCCATGTAAAAACACTATTATTTTTCTTTTCCCATCAATTCAGTCAAAATATTTATGGGAATAGTAACTTAACGATTTCCAGTGGAAATTTTCAATAGGAATATAGTAATTATTTTAGTAGTGGTCTTGTTTAGACTTGGTAGGAAGCTTAAGAAAATATTTTTTTTTTTAAATCTTATAATTTTAAGTTAAAGATAAAAGAAAATTCTGGCGGCTTAATGTTTATCCATGTTGAGTTAACATGTTTAAATTCAGGCACCTAAAGGGTGAAGACATATCATCTTTGAACTATAGAGAGCTCATGATATTGGAAGATGCTCTTGAAAATGGACTCATTAGCATCCGTAACAAACAGGTACCTACATATATAGAATTTCCCTTTAATGTGTGTGTTCTTACATATATATTTTTGTAATGTCCAATTAATGTGTGTGTTCTTACATATGTATTTTTATCACCTTTGTGTTGTAGAATGAGTTTCTAAGGATGATGAGGAAAAAGGTATGTGCCTGTTGTAGGATGATCCACTTTTATTTTTTTGATAGTCAAAGCATGTTTGAAGTAATTTATAGTTTTTAAATGAGTTAATACATAAAATTTCCCCTAAACTATATTACTGTTTTCCTGTATTCATGCTTATATTATTAGGTGGATGTTTCAAGTTTAGGATTTTTATGCATAAACTCTTTTTATATTTGTAATTTTTTTTTTTTAAGTAACTAAGTTTATTGAGAATTAATGAAATAACTAAGTTTATGAATGTGTCCTCTTGTTTTTTTCTTATTTAATAAAGAATATTGTTGTAATTAACTTTACTGTGATGTTCAATTATATGTGTTCTATATATATATTTTTTTGACCTACTGTGGTGTTTGAATGGAGATTACTCAGACTCAAAGTATGGAGGAGGAGCAAGAACAACTTAATTGCCAACTGGTATGGTTTGTGGTTACCACATTAACTTAATTAACGTATATATATTTGCTTTTTTTTTTCTTTTCCTTTTTCACAATTTTAACACGTTAAATGTCTCATCAAAATATAATACATGTGCATATCAAAGCACATATTCAAAATTTAAACTTGATAGGTTTAATTTTTAAAATTCTTTGCATAGAACATATTGTATTATTAAAATTATAAATTCAACTTTATGCATTATACTTACGTGTGAAAGCTTTGTGAATATTAGTGGTAAATTAACATTTCTAGCAAAAAGTCGATGGTTAATATTAATGTTTTTTTTTTGTAATTTATAAAATTGTAAAGCATGTTAAATGTCTTTTTTCAAGAATACCTAATCAACTTATGACTCAAAAAAATTTAGATATGTATAGTCAAGATTTCTCAAAATCTTGAACGATTTTGAATGAAGTGATGGAAGCCCTACTTCGTTTATTTAGAGATGCTCCATGACATTTTGAGATTGAACGTTCCCTGGAGTGGTATGGCTCCAGGTCGTTTGTTTGGTTGTTGGTTAGAGTTATATAGATATTAATAATGTCAGGATTTAATTATTTATGTATTAGTTATTTCAATTTGTACTCTACATAAAACAATATTACACTGATTTTCTCATAACTTATACATATATTAATAATGTGGGATTGTAAACTGGTAACCCAAGTGTATAATTTTACACATAGCATCTAAAATGTTATAACTAAACATGATACTAGTTGTTATGATTTTAATACATGAATATAGTTCACTTCCTGACCATCAAACAAACTACCCCTTTCATCCCCATTTTAAAATTTAATTTGTTTTTGGTGACAAATGACAGCGGCAACTAGAGATAGCAAGCATGAATAGGAATATGGGAGAAATAGGGGAAGTGTTTCAGCAAAGGGAGAATCATGTGTACCAAAATCATCAGATGCCTTTTGCCTTCCGAGTGCAGCCAATGCAGCCTAATTTGCAGGAGAGGTTCTAAATCAAAACCTCCAATCTACCTATTAATCAAACACCTTTTATTAGTAATATTTATTTTGTGCTTTCAAAAGAACTTGGTGTGTAATATCAATACTCATCTCTACTCTATGCATGCTCTAAGTGACATTATATTATATATCCATCTATAACCATTAGCATATCTTTATAACAACACACTATTTATAAAAAGAAAAATATCATCAAACTATCAGAATTCATGTTGCTGGTATAAAAATGCCACATTTGACCCATTCACTAACTGCCCGCACATCTCCAATTTTATAAGCCTGATTTGGCATGGGTCATCAAATTAAACCCCACACATCATTCCCTATGCGTGCTATAACTAGAGTTTCAGTGAGGGAGGAAAATCAAAGTGCATACCTTCTAACTAATTGGAGTCGATCAGTCAATTAGACTACAACTTGTAAAGAATTGGAGTTTGTCCAATTCTATATTAGGATATGAGGAGGTAACATATCATGTTTCCCTCCTCCATCTATTTTACTTTTGGATTCTAGTATGAAGTATAAATTAATTTTCTGATAATAACTAAACCACTTTCCTCTTTAAATAGACTAATACAATATAATCCGAATTAATTGAGACTCGAACGACATTTATTTTTTTTCTTTTCTTAAATAACTAACAGTTTCATTAATCATCGATGCAAAACGTTACATGACCCAGCCAAGCTATCCAAATAAATAATCAAAGAGGACACAAACAAGCTCTTAAGCTAATTAGAATGTAAAATTCTGCAACATATGACTTTTAGCTTAGGTGGAGTTCTAACACAAGAAGTATATGCCACTTCCTTTTCAAAAGTGGTCATATTTCTCTAAACCCAAGACAGTGAACATATATATTCAGTATATACCATTTTGAACAGTTGGGCACTTTGTGTTTTGCCTTTGGGTGCTTGCAGAATGATCAGTTAGTTGCATATGTGCTTCCCATTCAGTGGCTACCATTAGTTGGATTTGAATCAAAATTTGTGGTCACTTCCAAAGGTGTTAGCCCTAAGGAACTCTAGGTTTATCTCCTAGATGTTCGATATTTATCGACAGCAGTAATGTTTAATGTTTAGATTACTATATCAAAATAAAAGAGTGCCTAGTCAAGTTAAATTAAAGCCCACGTACAATGTTTTATTTAGAGCTTATTAGGGGTACGTTTGGATATGTGATATTTGGAATTATAATATGAAATCAGATTAATATGAAGTTGAAGTTTGTTTGGACATGCAATTTGAATTTCTTAAGTTGTAATTTTTCTCATAAACATGAAAACCCCATAAGTTTCGAAAACTATCAAAATTTTCTCAATTCTTATACAATTTTACCAAATGAGCAAATTATAAATCATAAACAAGATATCAGAATATATATCCTAAGGCGCCGCATTGATAAATTGCATATCTCCGTGTTCTTTTTATAAATAAATATTTGTGAGTACAAACTTTCAAATACACATAATTTTATAAAGATCCACACTCAACAACAATAATAACTAGTTATTCTTTAATATAATTCATTCACATGGTATGGACAGCCTCTTCACGCTGAACATGAGTATCTTTTTTTTAAAAAAAAATAAAATGATGAGTTTTTTTTTCAACAAAATATAAACTTATGGCGTCAAGTTTTACATTTTAAAAAAATTGAAAATCATAATTTGAAATCTCAAATCATGTTTTTTTTTTTTTTTTTTTTTTTTACAGAATTTGGGATTTAAAATTATGATTCAAAATTCTATGTTCAAACACTGATTTAAAATCATAATTTCATATCACATGTTAAACCAAGGCCAAGAGTGAAACACAAGTTTATTTTTCTGAAATATTTAAATAAATAGGCAGAACTCATTCGTGGCCTCCTTATATTGGCATCAACTTTCACTTAAACACCGTAATTAAGCCTTGTTCATTTTAAATACCTGTTGTAGGGTTCAAGTGTGTCATTTTGACACTTTTACTTGACAACCTACGTGATTTACACACCAAATAGTTATATGAAAATGCTATTTTTTTTTACCCTAAAAGGCTTAAACACCTAAAGTTGACTCTAATCAAAAATTTTTTAAAATAAATTGAAAGACCCTATCAACGGTCATCTTCTCCGATTCTAACTTCGCTTCAATCTTTTCTTCTTATATTTTCTTTTGAATTTTTCTTTTCTTTTAATCTTTTACATAAAAATAAATTGTGAATTAAATACATTTTCTAAATCATAGTCTTCTTTATCTTTTTTAAATCTGGAAAGCATCATTATCACCTTATTCGCCGAAAAAGATAGAGACCCATCACCACCGTCACTCTCTTTCTCTCTCCGCCTCTCTCTTCTAACAAAATAAATTTTATTTAGAACCAAAAAAGAAAAATACAGATCTAAAAATTTAAAAAAAAAATGAAGCAGATATTCAAAAAAACAAAAAAAAAAAAGTTAGCTCTAGGTGGATGGCGGCCAACAACGGCAATTAAAAAAGGAGGGAGGGTTGAGTGTGTGGAGTTAGGGTTTAGAAATTAGATTTTCTATTTTTTTTTAAAAAAATATTTTTTCTTCATAATTTTTTAATTTAGATTTTGGATCCAAATTGCCATATGTAATTCATTAATTAGCAATTATGCTATGTAATTAGTGAGCGTATTATATTTTTTATTATTTTTATAGATTATTAAAAAATGTCAAAATAAGAGAGGAAATTTTTACTTATAAGTGTGTGTTTAAAATAAACAAAAGCGAGTGTGTATAAATAAAAGTTAATGCGGTGTGAAGAGGTGACCGATGAATTCCGCCAAAATTGCCACATTTTTCTGCTCCTTTTTTTCTTTTGTGCTCCCTTTCATTTCTCTGTTCTCTTGTTTTTAATTTATTAATTAAATAGAAGTGAAAAGTAGATGGTGTACTTTGTGATTAATAATATAATATGAGGTTCTTTATTTATTTAACTTTTATACAGATGAACGCATTAATTCTTTTACATATATATGACTAGTTCAATACAACTTATGAATTTCTTTGTGACCCGGCCCAAACAAGTCAACAATCAAAATCCCACCATTGAAAAGTTGAAAATAGAGATTTTAGAAAGAATCAAAGTCGTAGCAATAACACGTTATGAAAGGTGAATAAATACACTCAAACTCCATCAAAATCTCATTACCAAATTTATTCATCAAAATAAAACTCCTTCATTTCCAACAAATTAAATTAACATGGCAGCACAAAGTTATAACAATTTTTATGCAACTTCTTGTTGTATATTAATCTTGCTTCTTTTTTTGTTTCTAAGCATGGATACGAGTGAAGCAGCAAGATTCCTTCAACATAACCAAGATCAGGAAGAAGGTGTTTGGAAGGGAAATGGACAGTATCTTCTGTTACCATCTCTTCAATGGCGTCCAGTTCGTCCTCCTAGATCAAATCTTAGTACCAATTCCTTTACAGATGCGACAAGTCAGATATCAGAAAAAAACTTTGCAGGTCGTAAGGAAGTTGCTCGTCCTCCTCCAGTTCCTACTTCCAATAATGAGTATTCCAACCAGAGATAAAAATCGCTAGGTGATCATTTTCCATCTATAAGAATATTAGTGGATAAAGTTCTCCGATATTTATACTAGTTGAAGATAGTAGGTAGCCGGTGGAATAGTCAAAAAACTCACACAAAATGTCACAGACACATCGTTAAGAGAAAATATATTCCAAGACTCTTGATATAATTAACATTAACGGACAATATTATACAACGTAGGATTTTATTTTTTTCCATTAATATGTATCGACCACCATGCTTCACAAAAATTAAGAAGCAGATGGAGAGAAATAAGAATGGCCAATGTACTAATTTTTCAATAGCTCAGTAGCTAGCCATGCAGTAATTAGTGGGGTCGCATTCAATATTATAACCTTATTAATTCGTTTAATTTATTGTAAACGTAGTTTTTTTGGTCAACCTATTAATTTATTGAATATCCAAACACTAATTAAACGATTGTCTCACAATCTTGCTAATGTCATTCCTGAAAAAGATGATCTTCTTATTTCAACTTAGGATTAGTGCAACAACAACATTTGAAAGAAAGCCGATTCTTCCTTCATTAGTGGGGAAACACGTTTTCTTTCAAATACACTAATTAATGATGCTTCTGTTTACCTTCAAAATTACCCCTCAAAAGATTAGCAAATAATCCTTCAGTTTGTATTTATAAAATTATTTTTGGAGGTTGACAAATGGATAATAAATATACAGGAATAGCACACAAAAACATATTTAATCAAAATAATTTTATCACCAGCTAAGAGCATCTGACTGTGCTTTTGGATAATTTTGCTGGCCATATATGCCAAAAGAATTTTTTTTTTCTTCTATTACAACCACTATATTATAGAGTAAACATCCCAAATATGTAAGAGGGAATTCAAGGCAGCTGCTCACAATGATGATTCTTTTCCTAGGTATATTCTCAAACTACCAGGAAATAACTTTTATGAGTGTTGATAGTCCGTCCTAAAGCTTCCCCATATCTGCTAATGGTATTTTTAATAAGATTCAAAGAATAAAAATTTTCTCAAGAAAAGATGATAACATCAATATCTTCATGAGAGAGAGGATTAATTTTAGAACCTTAGGGGTGCATCTTGAAACATGTAAATTCAGGATTTAGAAACCAAGCATTTAGATTTTTAGATAAAACTTTAGCAACAATAATAAATAAAGAAGGAGATATAGGATCTCCCTATTTTACGCCCATGAGATTTGAAGAAATCATATCTCTTCCATTTATAATAATATTGCACCACATGTTGGAGAGAATATTGTCACGATCCGAACATAGGCCCGGATAAAGACACGGGACAAGAAACCCCGAGAGGCTCCAAGTCGACCCATGGCATGAACATAACAACTAAGGGTAAACTATAAGCAGGTACTGATATAATAAAACATGTTTAAGCGGAAGTCTGCATATATATCAAACTAAAACATGGTCAACAATGACAAGCTAATTTTATACATAATATCCAAAAAGGCTCTAACGTAACTGATGAGCTGATGGAACAGCACCCCAACTAGCTCGACATAGTATGAAACTGAAAGAAACATATCAAACTAAAGATAACTGAATGTCCTCGGAGGATGAGGACACACCAAAGCCCGGCTAACACAAGTCTGAGAGAAAAGCAAGATTAATGGTGCAACTGAGACTGATCTCTCGAACCTGTATCATGAAATGATACAGAGTATGCGGTCAGTACTTGGAATGTACTGAGTATGCAAGGTAAGTAAGACGGACAATTTAAATACATAAAAGTTCATATGAGTGGGACAACATGATCATAACATAAATATCATAATGTAAACATGAGGCTCAAGGTTTTCAAAACATTCATAAATCAATCGTAATCATAATCATAGGTGAAATCTTCATTTAAATATGTCTTGAGCCAAAGTGACATAAACATAACCATGCATAAATCATGAGGAACAATAGGAGATTCTTATAACCGACATACCCCACATGAGCACACATGGAGCCCCACTTGTAAAACCCTAGTCGGGAGGGTGTTGGTACCTTCCACTCTAGGACTGGCTCACCGGAAAATCGAAACTCTACCGCATGTGTTCTACAATTAACTGAGGCATAACATGCATGTAGCCAATCCATGCCGAAGATAACATCAAAATCGATCATGGCTAACTCTACTAAATCTGCTGAGGTGACTTTCTGAAGAATTATGAGAGGGTAATTTCTATACACCCTTCTAGCTATAACTGAATTACCGACTAGAGTAGAGACTGAGAAGGGTTCTGATAGGATTTCGGGACTGACTCTGAAACTACTAGCAACATAGGGCGTCACAAAAGACAAAGTAGCCCATAGATCTAACAATGCATATACATCAAGGTGGAATACTCGTAACATATTAGTCACCACATCGGGCAAAGTTTTCTGCTCCTGTCATGATGAGAGTGCATAGAACCTGTTCTGGCGCTGGCCGCCAACTGAACTAGTAGAAGCACCCTGCTAGAAGGGTCATGCTACCGGAGCTACTGAAACAGAGGCTAGGATACGGGCTCCACCATCACCTAGCCTGGTTGAAGGACAATTCCTAAGTCTGTGTCCGGATTTTCCACATCCGAAACAAGCGTTTGAGCCAGCTAAACACCTCCCTGGGTGATTCTTGCCACACTTTGTACAAGCTGGGAAAGTGCGACCTCCCGCAGTCCTTCCCCGGCCCCTCGAGACTGACGCTCTGCCTCTCTGATCACGTCTGAGTCTAGATGGGACACTGGCTGATGATGGTGCTAGGGCTGACGACCTTTGCTGTAACTGAGGGCGGTGGCTACCACTGGATCTCTACTGAGTGAACCCCACACTGTCTGTCCTGACCCTTTTGGCCTCTCTCTCTCTCAGATGCACCGCCTCCATCTGCTGGGCGTGCAAAACCATCTGGGGAAAATCAATATTCTTATGAAGCATGGAGATCCTACAATCCTTGTCCAGGTAGTCCGCCACTCCATGTACAAACCTGCTCACCCAAGCTCTCTGATCAGCCACTAGCTCTGGGGCGTACTTGGACAAGCGAGTGAACTCCAAAGCATACTCCTAGACTGTCATGCTACTCTGCTTCAAGTTCACAAACTCCGTTGTTTTAATCTCCCTCATCTCCCGAGGGAAGAATCGATCCAAAAATACGACATGAAACTCCTCCCAACTAATAGGGCCTGCACCAACTGCCCTACTATCCTCCCATAGCTTGAACCAGATATGCGCCACCCCTTTCAACTGATACAAGGATAGATCGACTCACTCCTCTCCGATCACCCCCATGATCTGGGTGATCTTCAGAATCTCATCAATAAAATCATGTGGATCCTCGTCTACTTTTGACCCAAGAAACTCCGGAGGGTGCATCCTCAGAAAATCTCTGACTTGTGTTGCCACCGCATTCCCGTTGTGAGGGACATACGCCATCACCTGTTGGTTGACCTGGGCGGTCAAGTCATGTATTAGCATTTGAATGGCTGCCCTAAACTCAGCGTGGGCAACCGCCTCCGGTACATGCCCCCTCATGGGCTGGTGGGGCCTGCTGGTGCCCATCTCCATTGCCGTGCTCGTGGCCATTTCCATTCCCGTTTTTTCTTCTGTTAACTCAGCGATGAGGCATGATTCTACAAATGCGTATAGCTCGAGTTATAAGGACTTCATCGCACGACATAGATCATGAAAGAAGAGAAATTTTCTAAAATGTTTTGTAGCCTCTTCGTCCTAAGCATGACACGCTTCACACCCATGAAAAAAGACTCTACTTAACACGGCTTTCAAACACCCTAGGACACTTCAAAACCTAATACTCTGATACCAAGTTTGTCACGATTCGAACATATGCCCGAATAGAGACACGGGAGAAGAAACCCCGAGAGGCTCTAAGTCGACCCATAGCATGAACATAACAACTAAGGGTAAACTATAAGAAGGTACTGATATAATAAAACATGTTTAAGCGGAAGTCTACATACATGTCAAACTAAAACATGGTCAACAATGACAAGCTAATTTTCTACATAATATCCGAAAAGCCTCTAACATAACTAATGAGCTGATGGGACCCCACCCCAACTAGCTCGACATAGTCTGAAACTAAAAGAAACATATCAAACTAAAGATAACTGAATATCCTCAGAGGATGAGGACTCACCAAAGCCCGGCTAACACAAGTATGAGAGAAAAGCAAGATTAATGGTGTGGTTGAGACTGATCTCTCGGATCTGTATCATGAAATGATACAGAGTATGCGGTCAGTACTTGGAATGTATTGAGTATGCAAGGTAAGTAAGATGGACAATTTAAATACATAACAGTTCATATGAGTGGGACAACATGATCATAACATAAATATCATAATGTAAACATGAGGCTCAAGGTTTTCAAAACATTCATAAATCAATCATAATCATAATCATAGGTGAAATCTTCATTTAAATATGTCTTGAGCCAAAGTGACATAAACATAACCATGCATAAATCATGAGGAACAATAGGATATTCTTATAACCGACATACCCCACATGAGCACACATGGAGCCTGACCTGTAAACCCCTAGTCGGGAGGGTGTTGGTAACTTGCCAAGGGTAGAACCATGAAAAGAGGTGTGATATCACTCATGAAAGGTCCATACGGGCAAAAGGAAACAATACCAATGGAGGTCCCATCATGGCTACGTTGGCACGTAGTTTTGAGACTCGGGTATGCTTGGACCCCGAATCTACTCGGTATTAAATTCTACTCCCAAAATATATATAGTGCTCATAATATAGTAGAGAATACATACATGAGGTTCATGGGCTAGTTTAACTCATAATAATCATAAGCATGCTTGAGATACGTAAACTAGCCATATAATAAGGCCCGTGAGTCGGCCATCATCATAAATCCTTAAATCATGAGATTCATGCATACTTGTAAAACATGTATATACTTGATATTTCATAAATCAATAATAAGTACTTGAGAGAAATTATATCATAAAGCATAAATCATAGTTGACTAAAGAGGATTAAGATCATAATGAAATCATAACTTGACTTTTCATAAAAACATGCATAATTGGGCATAAATTGATTTAAATCCAAATCTATAAATTTATATTCAAAATAGTTATAAAATCTGACTATAGATCATAAAACATGATTTAATACGTGAAAGGAATTGACCCATAGATAGATCATAGAGAATTTCACAAGAATTGGAATAAATCCTATAGATCGTGAAACTTGAATCTAGACTTGAAATTCATAGAATTGAGAAGAATTTAGGGCATGAGAGCGAAATAAAATCTCATTCATATCCTCACATACCTGGGTAAATCAAATTCATACACCTACTTGAAAATCCAAAGGGAATTGGGGAGAATTTGATGGAATCTCTCAAGCTTGATCTTCAAGGAAGGCTCTAGGTTGCATGCATGGAGTGGGGATACTTAGAATGAACTTACCCCCCATAAAACACACTATTCAGAGCTTAAAATGATATAGTTTAGGACTCAGGGATTAGGAATGATGAAAATGCCCTTAATGAAAAACCTGAAAATTTTGCACTGCCAGTGACCACGACCGACCCGACAGATCGTCCTTGATCCTATGGGTCGTGGTTTCCTGTCGTCAGAGCCACTGCTCATCTCTGAGTTCTGAAGTTCCCACGAACCATACCACGACTCGTACCATCTTTCAACGGATCGTCAAATCCTTCTGTCACCATGACTGGGAGAAAATCCCTGCTCCATCCTATGGGTGGAAGTAACGACTGTCGTCACCCACCACGTGTCGTCCCATGAGTCGTACCTCTCCTCCTGTCAATCCCAGAACCAAGCAACGACTCTGACCTACGACTCGTTACTTCAACCAATAGGTTGTCCTGAGACCCGTTAATTCCTAGCCTACTTTGTAGATTCTCACCACGGGCCCCTCTAACAGGTTGTTAGTCTCACCAACGACCCGTACAGTGACTCATTCTGAGAAGAAATCTCATATTTCTGCTATTTTTCATTTCAAATCCCGAGTCTTATCTTAAGCACTTTCGAGATATTAGAGATATTCACAATGATTATAATCTAATATTCACATAAGCCCATTTTCCTCATCACTACACAAATAAATTTCCAAGACATTATATGTTGTACTCTTTATTCATATTAATTTTAATGGCTACATTTTCTCTTTTATTAGGAGTTTTGATTCCACCTATATATGATCTCCCGAGCAAGTAGGACATTTTCACCAATAGCCCTGTCTTTTATGAAATCACTTTGATTTAAAATAAATAATCTAAGAAACAATTTTCTGAGTCAAATTACTCGGACTGATGGGTCTGAAATTAGAAAAAGATTGAGGAGCCTCTGTTTTGGAAATAAATATATACTAAAGAAGGCACTAGTAAAAAATTTAGGCATTTGAAAACCATTGAGCACTGCTCTTACTAATTCCACCAGTTCTTCTTGGACGATATTCCATGCTTTCTGGAAAAAGAAAAACATGTCATTAAAAATCATTAGGACCTGAAGTGTTATTTGAGTCAAAGTTGAAAATAATTTCATTAACCTCATCCATAGTAGGACATTTCATAAGATATTCACTGTCCTCATTATCAATCAATCTGGGGATATGCTGAAGAATATGAAGATCAAAATTCCGAGAATCATTGTTGAACAAGTTATGATAAAAATCAATAGCATGAGCAACTATATAGTCATCTCCTTCGAGGTACTGATCATCTTTCTGGATTCTATGTATGTGAAGCCATTTCCTTCTTCCTCTCACAACGCTGTAAAAATATTGAGTATTTTCACCTCAATGAGGCTCCATTTAAGGTGAGCTTTTTTGCCTGCAAAAGTTATTCACCATATTGTGTTGAATAATTAATTTTGCCTTAACTTTATGAAGCTCAAGACTGTCTTGTTGATTTTGGGAAGAAATGAATTTGTCTCCACAAGCTAGCCTATATCTGCATCTCCGCTCTTCTTGCTCCACCAATAAGTTCCCGTAGAAATAGTAGCCCCTGTGTTAGCATCTTTCACTTTATCCTCTAGAAATTGAATATTAGTGAAGTGATAGGTGGGTATTGTACCCACTTACTTTTTGCTTAAACTCTAAAGGGGTCGTTTGGTTACAGGTTAGAGTTAT
>JACEIK010001895.1:79454-124932 GCA_018107945.1 Datura stramonium
TCCATGTGATAAAGTGATATTCTTATAAGTACGTGGCATATTATTTATTTGGGATCAAAGTGACACACCTTTACATTATATAAATTATTTTTATAGGATCGGAGTGACACGTCTGCACTTCATATATATTATTTGTTTGGAGTCGAAATTGAACTCCTGCATATAATTTCATTGCGATCGGAGTGGCACTCTTGCACATTATTTATTATTTATGGATCGGAGTTGCACATTTGCACATCATCTATCAGTTATGATTAGAGTTACACGCCTGTACATTTCATTGGTATCCATTTATATATGGATCGGAGTTGCATGTCTACATAGTATATGGACCTTAGTGTCACACTTTGACTCTGGGCTTAGGTGAGACCGACACTCGATGTCTTAACTTAACCGAGTGAACCACTGCATGACATAACTTATAACATATGCGGAAGAATGAAATAGATTCATGTTGTAAGAAAATTTTTTAGTAGAAAGAAGTTCCATTATTAAGCTTTCCTTAAGCTAAAACCGAAATATTTCATATATGAAAAGATTTAAGCGTTCTAAAGATACCCGACATACTTTTAGAAAAACTATAAAAGCTGAATAAAAAAATATTGCCCCAAAAGTAAGTGGTGCTCAGCAATGGCTGAACTTCTAGAAATTAATGTGTTGCTCTATATCCGCCCGAGTGTTGTATTATTAAACAATGCAACGCTTTCGATACAAGAGATGTAAGTATATATGAAATTGTATCATATGTAATATAACTGAATGAAACATGAAACATATATGAAAAATAGCGCAACCAAGAATCATAATCATATCGCAGAAAGAAATCAAAAGACAAAATCACTAAGTTGACCTTAATGTTTTCATCTTTCGTAATCATTAAGTCCATTATGGGAGCTTAACTTACTGTAACTGAATAAACCATAATGGGAGTACATGGAGTATGATTTCTACCCGATCAGCTACACCATCTCATATTTTATCAGGGTATAAGACATATGTAACACGATGTTAGCATAATTGCATAATAAGCCCTTACCAGGGGACACATTAGGATTCTCTATAACCAACGGAATAATCATTAACTTACATTGACATACATAATTTCGGTCAGTCATATTAATCTCCTTTTATTACGCGATATCATGTAGCCTTGGGTTCAAAATTTATTTTTTATAGAAGTCATAAAAACTTTCCCTTGCAGAAAAGCCATAGTTCATATCTTTCATGTCATAATTATATCATAATCATATCATATCATGCTTGTTCGTAATTTTTTGTTTGACAAAAAACATCATAATTCACGTGTCTTGTGTTTTCCATATTGAAAATTCATAATTCTGAAAAATAAAATCATAATAAGAGATTCATGAGAGTTCATTATGTTTGTTAGGAATTTGAATCAATATGGGCATAACTTTCATACTTAGCCCTAATTGACTCATAGAAGAGATTTTCATAGGTTTCATAAAAGCATAGAGTGTAGAAGAATAATTAAGTTCCTACACATGAGCTAACCTTACATATTTTAATTTCTCCGAAATACTTAGAAGAAAAATCTCTAAATTTGACGAAGGACATTAAAAAATCTATTCTTAAACTTTGAGATAGGTTTTCTTGAAGACCCTAGGTTTAAAGGTAGAATCTTCCTTAAATTTGTAATGACGGATTTAAATTCATTAGAAAATTATGGAATAGGCTTACATTGATGTAGGAGGATTTGGAGAAGTCAGAAAGTGGACGAAAAAATCTTGAAAGTCAAATTCATAACTGCTGGTGTCGGACCGTTTACAATGGGCCTGAGCTCCACTTATGATCTGCAGAACTAACATACAGTCTGCAAGTCAAACAGTAAGTCTTAAACAGAATCTTCAAAATCTAGCATCTCAATATATAGCCATTAGGTACGATCGTAGATTTCATTTGTGGCCTATAGGTCAGGCCATATTTGAACCCTTCAATTTTTAGGACTTCCATCTACGGTGCCAAGTATGGCTTGTAAGTCAGCTTACGACTGTACATCATTTTGTACCTCTTAAATAATGGATCAACCCTTGGGGTCTTCATGTACGACCCATATATGAGTTTTACGATCGTACATGCTCTCATACTTAGAATTATAAGAGTTAAATTCCATCTTTCCTCCGTAAATCAACATCCGAATTGTAAGTCCATTTTGCGGTTCTTAAGTCACACTTTTTGGCTTTAACTGGAAAGTGTCAACCGTGAATTCTATTTACGGATCGTAAGTTTCATTTAAGGGCCGTATATCATTTTTAGGCACTTGTCCAACTTTTTGTCTGTGACTCCCATTCCTTTTAATTTCTTTATGCTCCACCACTTGTGTAATGACGTGATACATACAAAATACATCCTTAGCTCCCGTGATCATATATTCATAATTAGAGTGGAGTTATTCTTACTTCATAAGTCAAATCTTAGCACGAAAACACGAGGTATTATAATATTTTCCCCTTGAGATCATCTTGAGTAATGATTATGGAGTAAATAGAATATAACTCTGGGACTTTTCTGAAGATTTCAACAGAGTTTCCGTTGTAAATAGGACTATTCTAAATCCTTTAAATGATTGTTAGCTAACCAAAAATATTCTCATAACCTCACGGGGTATCAAAAAGCATATACGTATGAAAAAATACATAAGAAACACAGACATGGACACTCTTGGCATCATAAAGCATGAAAAAATGCATCTTCTTAAAATTTACCTTAACTCTCATTCATTATTATAGACATCATCATTGTCAGAAAATTATTAAGATTTAAAGAAAATAAGTCATAGGCACGAATTCATACATAAAACATTTACACTTATATAGTCGCAAGTACATGAATGACATGGAATGGGACATTAGTTCTTGGAACATAGCATAGCATGAGATATGAGTTCATAATCGAAAGAAGATTTTTTCACAACACTTCTTTAAAGTAAGCTTCAGGAACTCTTAGAGAGGAGAATGATAGAATATTTCTATTTTTGAGAAGGAGAAAAAAATTGTCGAAAAAAGAACTTTCTTTTATCGACAATATTGATGCAACAGTTAGGAAGAGCCCTACCTTTGTGTCTTTTCTTATTTTTCATAATTTTAAATATATAACTAATTATAAATTATTTATCTCTTTAATATGAGTCGGGTTGACCCACGTGGTGACCCAGTCCAATTTCCTTCAGCAACCTTCTCGTTCAAGGAACAAATGCGGGTACTCATTTTCATATCTTCTTCGGTTTCTCACGCAGACTCTTCGACATTCTGATTTCTCCATAGCACCTTAATTGATGTTGCTTTCTTCGTTCTCAACTTGCGGACTTGGCGATCAAGTATAGAAATCGAGACTTCTTCATAAGTCAAACTTTCTTTAACACTTAGGTCATTAATAGAAATAACGAGGGATATGTCTCCCACATACTTCCTCAACATAAATACATGAAACACTGGATGTACCGAAACCAATTCTAAAGGCTATTCCAACTCGTATGCTACTTGCCCAATTCTTTTTGAGATTTTACGAGGACCAACATATCTGGGACTGAGCTTTCCTTTCTTCTCAAATCGCATAACTTCTTTCATAGGCGAGACTTTCAAGAATATCTAATCATCGACATCAAATTCTAAGTTTTTGCGTCTCACATCCGAATAGGACTTTTGAAAACTTTGAGCAGTCTTCAGCTGCTTTTGGATCAATTTAACTTTCTCCATATTCTGATACACCAAGCCTAGACCTAGTAATTTCGCCTCACCAACTTTGAACCATCCAATATATGATCTACATCTTTGCCCATACAAGACTTCCTATGGTGCAATTTTAATATTGGCATGAAAACTATTATTGTAAGCAAACTCGATCGGGGACAAATGATCATCCTAAGTACCTTTGATCAAGTCTAGGTCACATGACCTCAACATGTACTCGTTTGTTTGAGTTATACGCTCGTGCTGGCCATCTGTTTGCGGGTGAAAAACAGTATTGAGATTAATCTTCATACCTAATCATTCTGAAAAGACTTCCAAAAGTGCACCTCTATTTGATATATACTCAAAAAATCAAATCATAATACATACTCTGAAAAAAATACAAATTTTATACAACTCTATACAAAGTGTTTCTTATATAATGAGATTGAACCACATAGAATTTATATACAACTACAATTGCTATAAATATCATCAACGTTACAAAATAATGAAATACAAAAATTAATAGAAATATACAAAGTTACTTATATGATTGAGTGTATATATATATTTGTAAAATATTGATGGAATTTATTTGAATCATGTAACAAATCTTGTGATTCGTGCTTGATTTAGCATTGCCTAAATACCATCACGATATAAAACATAAATTATCAGAAAAAATATACAAAGTCAACAATCTGATTGAGTATACATAATACATGCATTTATAAACTACTGATGAAATTTATTTGAACCATGAAACAGATCTTGTCATCCATACTTGGTTTAGCATTTTCTAGCAACCCTTCTCCTCCTCCTCTTTTTTCTTTTTAATTCTTTTTTTTTTTAACTGATAATATAATAGAAACATTAGGCTTTGAATTTTTAATTTAGCTCAAAGACTTCCTCTTCGAAAGTGCATCGTTGTCCATTACTTGTTTACCTTTTACATTAAGGGAAAACCTTGCTACATGTTGTAATCAAATAAAACTATCCTAAAAAAGTGCGAAGAAAATATCTCTATGAAAAATATTTTTTAAGAAAATAAATGAATTTTTTATTTTCTTTTTTGTGCTTGATATGTATACAAAAAAAATATTATTTTAAAATTATTTAGATATACTCTAGACAAATACCAAATAGGATGAGAATAAAGATGAGATGTGTTATAGATAGGACACCATTATTATAGAAAATTCATTTTAAAAAAATTATTTTCCTCATTTTTAAGTAACTTATTTGTCTAAAGAGAATATTTTTCAAAAATATAAAAAAATCAAAAAATATTTTGCTCTGTACCGAACACACCCAAATCTTCAAAATATTTCACCCATACAAAAGTATCATAATTTATTACTTACCCAACTCATTTATATTTGAGCGGATTACATTATTTTGGGGCAGATTTTTCATCCTCGATTGAATACAAATAATGTTGGAGGAGATAACTAGTGGAATAGCTGATTTTTCAATTTATTTTTTATCATACGAATTTCACCCGAAAAAGTAATACATTAAAATTTCTCATGGCTTACCAAAATGAAAAAGAATTTTATCATCATACTAATACGTGTAGCTAACGGAGAAATGATATATTATGTCCACTTATAAATAGATAGAACAAATAAAATGATTCTATAAAGATTTTTGTGTTATTTTCAGAGACCTCTCCCGTATTATTTTTTAGTGATCTCCTATGAAAATGATTATATAACTAAAACAACATTTGCAATGAATTACAGGAAGTCGGGAAGAATCAAACCTCACAAGTCTAAAGAAGAAAAAAAGCACCTATTTGAAACTCCATCAGAAATTGCTGAAATAACTCTATAAATTCCAAGTTCCAGGAATTTTCAAACTCCAGCACAGTTTTCTACTTTTTTCTCATCTAAAGGATAAGATGTATAAAGCTAAACTAGTATTACCAGGACCTCAACAGTAATATATCCAAACAATAACTGTATAATTCAAGAATCCAAAAAGGACTGGCCAATTATCGAAGATGGAGCCTTATTTTCAAACGTTGCACTAATGTGAGGAGGAACAATAGAAGCACTGGAATTCATTCTAATATAGATAATAAAACCATGAATCAACAAAATTCAATTTCTTTCACATTCGTTCTGTATTTGGCCCAACCATGAACAAACAGCAGATTGCCTTAACAGAAATATAAAAATATCTTAACAGCTAGCTCAGACAATTGCCATTCAAAAATTCAGTAAAAAGAACAAAAGTTACCAAAATGTGCTTGACATTGTTAATAATTCCTTCTTCCAATCTTCATCTGGCTCTCTGAAACTGGTTTTCCTACAGGCAAGTCTGGTTATCATGTTGTTGCTCAACAGCATCAATACATGTGAAATATTTATATGCATGTTAATATCACCCAACTTCAGAACCATCAGAAAACTATTCAGATGAAAAATTCTTTAGAGTAATCTAATGGCTACACAATTTTTAATCAAATGCACTATCCAAATCTATTCTCAAACCTTGATGTTAAAAAATTCATATGTATTCGGTTCAAACTCCCGTCTGGAAATGTTGTGGTGTTAGCATACTCAGCTCGGGTATCTTGTTAAACATCGAGAAGCATTGGCAAACCCAAGTTTCTTTTATTGGAACGGTTTCTTCTCTTTTGTGACTTCAATCTCTTGGTTGGTGCTGACAGTAATTTTTCCCTCCGAATAACCCTATATAAGAACCATTCTCCATAGTTAAATTTTCGGTAACATGTTACTTGCCATTCATCTTTAGTTTTTAAGACTACTAGAGAATAGAAATGAAGTGATGTTAAAGGATAAATAACATGGAAACAACTAGATTCCTACAATAATTAAGAATTTGTACCAGAAACATTGCAATTAAAATATACAAAATATTATTTTTCAAATTGAATGCCCCCAAGGAGGTAGTATGATTTTTCCTTAATAAAGTAAGAAAATAAAAAAAAGGAATCAGATGGTGATTCATCTACTTCACAGATCTAGTGAGTGCATCACCATATTATCCAATCCTTCTTCCGAAGATGGAAAAGCTAAAAACAAATAACAGAATGAAGAAAAGGCTGGAAGATAACGACAAGAAATACATTTGATAATCATGACTCCACTTTTCCTTCGCTATTCTCCATGGAAATATTCACATCTACCTTCAGCAGTTCTTCAAATATAAATTCTTTAAGGTAAAATATGAAATGTATTTCTAATATGATAACGACATAACTACAAATTACCATTTATTACTTCCCTTTGTCCCAATTTATGTGAGCAAAAAAGGGGAACAAATCATTGCACCCACATAGCAGCATTCTTACTTGCATATACATAAATAAGAAGGGAGACAGAGTGGACATGTCATGGAGAATTATGCACATTAATATTTATCTACTTAACTAAGTGTCATAAGAGCTAACCTCTTCAAAAGCTGATTCGTATTTGGTTCAACCACTTCCAGAAATCTTTGCCTCTGCAATTTTATTCCTGAACACCTCCTCAGGCAGCATGACTCTGAAAACAGCATAATGGTGATTCAGGCTCCGCTCCCCTTGCAATCTGTGAACACTTCCTAGTGCACCAGCATTTGGATTTGGGAAAGAAAAAAATATCCGTCTAACTCTTTGATGGACAAGCGCCATTGCGCACATTGCACACGGTTCCCAAGCCAGGTAAATGTCATATCCAGTGCATAGATAAGGTCTGAGTGATTGATAACTATGGAAGTCAGACTCGATCTTCTGTCTTTTCAAAGGAGATAGTGTTTTGTGATCAGGAAAAAGTTGTAGATCCCTGGCAGCAGAATATTCAATGGCTACAATAGCCGCATGCCGCAAAGGACACCCGCAACCAGAGCTTTGCAGTGCCCATCGCCAAGGATGTACACACGCAACATTAATAGTTATATGCTTAAATTCACCAACTGAACTATCCAAAAGCGACGTTTGGTGGTTTTCCAAGTTAGAGGCTTTGAGGTTTTCTAGATAGTTAGAGCAGCTACCTTCCTTGCTGACCTCATTTGCAAGACTAGCTGAGGATATTACCTGATCACAAGCACTTGCAATTACCTGCTTAGTTGAAGGATCTACAATAACAGCAGCATTGACCACCTGACCAACAGATGTTGCCAAATTAATGGTATGTCTCATGAAACCGAAAACTGATTGAGACTCCTCTTCACTGAATCCAGTTATGCCACTGATGTTGTAGGTTGGCGGATGGTACGAAGTAGGCCAGAGCTTGCACTGTTCATCCCATTCTTCTTTTGATGTTGCAGCATATTTGCAAACTTGTGTGATGAAAGTACTCAACTGGTATGATTTGACAAGCTCAAGAATCTCGGATGGCATGTGATCAACCTCGCCATCATTTTCAACAGCCATACATAAAAGCAGAGATAACTGAGGTTTCCCTCCATCAATGCATTTCTTCAACACACGCTTCACATGCCGCAAATTTTCCAGTGGTGCAATCTGATTCAACTTCCTGACTAGAGTATTGGCATCTTTGGGTTCAATGACAGCAGCAAGCACGTTGACTGTGGGTTGGAGGTGAGGAAGAAAGGATGGCTTCTCAGGTATGTGAATGATTTTGCAGACTTGTGGAGATATAGTCTCTGTATTCTTCATCCTGTCAGTCTCAGTTGCCTTTGCTTTGCTCAGCTTGCTGTAATACAGCCACCGGTTGCTCTAATCAAACACACAGGTCTGGTTTTCGGGTTTCGGCTCCTGTTTCTGCTCCTTATTAAGATTATTTGACTCCCGCAATAGTAACACCTTCACATAAAATGGGATGAAGTAAGTACTAATTGTTTGCTTCAAATTAACAACTTTTGTTGCATTGCAAAATCACATGTATCTCTGGTGCAACTATCTTGCTCTTTCACCCATCTTCATTTTAGTTCTAATGAATTTAGATATTACCAGTCATTATACTACAAGCTGTTAAATAAAGTTCCAAAGAAATAATGAGCGCCCAAATAAGAATAAAACAGAATCATACAGCCCAGAAAAGTTAAATCATTATCTCTACTTAATCTCCTAATAATTTCATAACAGAACAATATATCTCAGTGTGTTATCTATCCATAACAAGAGATCACGCTTATAAATGTATACACTAGATGGAAGAGTGCCCGTGCTCAGCACCGGCCCAACATGGCGATTAAAACTTTTATTTGATATATCAACTATGCAAAACCAATAAGCAGATTTGGTTAATTCTTTTTTTGCAATACAAGGAACAGTGAATAAGATAATGAAAATTAAGATACAAGAAGAGTAGGCAAACCCATCAAGTGTAGCTAAGGGACAGAACTTCTAAGCCCTATCTATAAATCAGAACTCCTTAATCTTTTGAACTCTCTTTTGAAAATTGTAATATATCTAGAATTCATAGTTCAACTAAACAAGAGAATCAGTGCCAGTATGAGAGGTTAATTGAGGAGCAAAAGAAGGCAATATTTAAGTTAGCAATGATGGCAAAATAAATAGGTAAAATGAAGAGAATCACAAAATAGAAGCAAAAGCAAGATAGAAGTGCAGATATTCAAATCTTCAATGTAGCAAGACAATAAAGAAAACAGAAAAGTGCAAGAAATCATAATGATTTGCACAGGTCAATCACTTTACTCTTGATTACGCTTTCTCAAATGATCCAATAAAAGATTGACTTTTTCAGAATTATACCCACTCTGGATTTCAAATTTCTGCTACCTGGCTTTTTCTTAATACCAAGCAATGTACAGGCACTATATTTTGAGCAGAAAATAGTTGGATGAGAGGGAATGTGAAAAAACCAATGTATTGGCTATCTGGATATATTTTTAGTTTAGAACCTCTGAGTAGAGCATTAGAAAGTTATACGATGATAAATCTCATTTGATATTTTATACGAAGAGTTTAACCAATATGCACCGACATTATGAAAATTTTTTATACTATAAGCTTATTTTCAAGATTATAAATCTCACTTTTTTTTATGAAAGTTTAAGTATCTTTTGGTGATCTGATAATATGACAATTTCTTTACGCTATTGTCTATCTGCTAGTGCATATAAGTTAAAACTATATAATGAACCATTGCCCCATAGTAGTACCTTTGGTGGCAGACCCAACAGTGCAAAATATGTTGAACCGATGACAAAACCAGCAGGTGAAACATGGAAGTAATACAATATGAATTAACTCAGCCAAAAGTGATTAAGCGCAACTCAGCAACAACAAGAATGTCAAAATAGCAGAATGACATTAAACAGAGAGATGGAAGAGAACAGCCCTACCATCTACTTCATCAAAAAATTTCTTTAATATGCATAAATACATATTATATTCAATGAAGAATTTTGTCAAACACGTGTAGGACTAAAGATCAATTTGGAAGTAATCGGTCACAATGCTACAGGGCAAAAGCTAAAACGAATCACATACAGTAATGACAAAAAAAACATCAGACCGCACACAGGGAAAAGGAGAATCCAGAATTACACACAACAGCACAAAACAAAAGCTATTCGCTTGTAAAATTTGATGTGCACGGAAGCCGAATTACTCAAGAGAAAACAGAAATAGGTAGCAAGAGAGGGAAGAGAGAGTTTTTCCCAACCCAATTTCTAATATGATTTGTAAACCATTGATTCATAGCAAACTGAAAAATCTAGATACCAAAATTAAATACTCACTGTCATGCGTTTTATCAAACTTATTTGCCTAACTAAACAAGAGGCAGAGATGCCTGCAAACATAACCTCTAAACTGTCCAAACAAATTTATTCTAACAAAACTTAAGAGTTAGTATGAACACTCCCCTCAGACAAGACAAACACAATGAAACTAGATCAAACTGGAAAGACACATTAAGTTTATAACAGCAAAGCTTAAAAGCTTGCAATAAATTCAAAACAAGATCTACACATTCACAACTTAATCCAGAAAACACATGTCTTCTACCACATACTTATCAGCTAAGGGTGATTCAAAGCTATTTGGTTTAACATCTAGAGAGTGATATACCTACAGGAGAAATCAACACAACTTTTGGATATGAATGCCAAATCAGTGATCAACTCTTAGCTTAGCTTAAAGAGTTTTTTATCACTTTACCCTTTGAGAAATGAGATACGCACATGATTATTTATTTGTAGAAAAGATGTGAGAACAACCATAAGACAACATCACCAAAATTGAGAGCTCAACTTCTCTTGTGATACTTCTATTTGATCAATCTTACATTAAAAAAATATTGAGTTTGGACTCTTATGAAAAAGAAACAGAGAAAAGATGTCAATTTATCAATAGCAAAATTAGGTTTGCTTTAGCAAAAAACACAAGATCTATGGAGGAATTATTATCCTCCTCAAAGAGTCGGGATATGACCTCCTTAAACCACAGTTTGATTATTCAACATAAAACGTGAACAAGAGAAAAAAAAAATCAAGTTTAGCATGCTAAGTGTTGGATCCACAACTAATAGGCTAAGATCCTCTCAGGTCATAAAAAAGAACATTTAGACACTTCTTACCAAATTTAGAGATGGCAACAGAGACTTACTATATTTACAAAACACCAAACATTGACTAGTTAAACATCCAATAATAAAGAGTCATATGAAATCCTTTCATTATTTATTAGACTTAGAAAACCATGTAGCATACACGCAATATATACATTAGGAGACTGATACCTCAGAGATACGTAAAGAATAGGGACAAAGTTCAGAACTTCTTGTACTGAGGTTATTAAGGCTAATGATACCTAACTCATACACTTATTCCTTAGTCTTCCTTTGTCACTGCTAATTGTAAATAATATCTAATGAACATGTGTCGAACATTTAAGAATTTAGAGAAATAAAAGAAGATATGTTGGAAAACCAGGTTGAACAACTGCTTTACTTAACTAGAGGCGTATTCATATTGCGATCAAGTGGACTGCTCTTTCTCTCATCACACCCGTCTAAACACATGGGAATCAAATAGCAGATGAAACAAGACCACACTTTTAGGATTTAATCTTTCACATTGATTATAGTCACTAGATGGTCGAACTTACATTAATACTTTCTCATTGTTGTGATACAGCAAAGGCTGTTAAAGACTCAAACTAAACATACGTCCTACACTCACAGACATGTATTGAATGAGAATAGAAAATAAAAAAACAGAGAGGAGAGAGAGCCACTTTGTCATCCCAAAAAATGGTCTGTCCCGGTCAATTTATAAGGGTCTTAAGGTCTGTCTCTAACAGCCACTTTAGGGCGGTATTTATAGGCGAAATCGAGGCTTCAACAGCTTCTTCAAAGAAGCTGTTTATCTTTGAATTTCAAAAATCAAAAAAAAAAAAAAGAGAGAGAGAGAGAGAGCGAAACCGAGATGAAGACCGAAAAACTTAATGGATTTTTACTTTATTTCAGAGGTCAAAAACAACCTTGGAGCCGTTAGAGGCTGAAATCACTTAATGGAGTCAACGAATCGCGCTTCTTGTTGAATGAAATCCTTCGGCGTGTGAATCTTTCTAACTGTCGCGACAGAGAAAGGACTGAGGCGGACTGCGCCATTGCTTCTTTGTTCGGGGCGGGAGAGGGATGAGAACGACGGGAGAAGAGGGCGGCGCCTAGGGCTTCTAGGTTTCTGTTAATGGTGAGGGAGGAGGAGGAGGAAGGGGAAAGGAGCGTAGGGTTTGGACTTTGGGTGTTTGGTTGTTTGGGAAGATGAAGGGGAGGTGGGGAAGGGCGTGGTTTGTTTGGGAAGTTGTTTTGTTCTGAGAGGTGAAAAGGAGAGTCGGCGGTGAAATGGAAATATTTTCTTTTATAAAATTCTAAAACAAATAATTTATTAAACTTTATTGGACGGCCAACGAAATTTCATTAATGTTATAAATATATTTGTATTACAGTGAATGTCAATAAATATGTTTATATTGTAAAAAACTATGCCTGAAGAATGGGATACAGATTGACAAGCACAAAAGGGTATAGCTTGGCTATTAATCCACGCTCATTGTTAAGAGCAGATCATAGAGAAGAAAGTATACCCTTTGTCACCCCCTTAAGAAGAGATACACATTTTGGAATTGGTGGGATTTAGGATGGAATCGAATAGCGAATGCACTTGCGGTTAAGGCAGTCACCGTCTCTACCTAATGCAATTGGCCGACCGCCATTTCTTTCCTTCAATAATGCCTTCGCTTCACTTCAAGGCGCTATTTACCAAGGAAAGACTACCTTTTGAATGGAAGAAGTAGGAAGGGTGAGCAGGCGTTGCGGTAACGAGCCGTAAGAAAGATGAGCAAAGCATTCCTTCCCGGCAAGCCTTTTATAGGAGTAGGGAGCGTCTTTGAGATAGATAGACGTCAATCCACAGCTGACCCAGTTGCTCGACCTTAGTCTTGGGCTGATCTCGAACTTCAATCAAGCCCCCTTCGTATTGGTGGATACATGTGTTTATATTATAATGAAAGTCTATTTTTGGAGAAAAGTTAGGAGGAAACTATCCTATAAATGAGGTTACTCCTTCCTTGTATTTCAACTCATCAAGTGTAGCAAGATTTGAAAACCTCGCAAAAGGAAGCCTAGGCAAAAGTTAGGACACAAAAAAATGATTGTTAGGTTAAAAACCTCGCGAGAAGCGGCATAGGCAAAAGTCAAGACATTATAAAAACACTCTTTATGAACTACGGAATGACTTAATTATCACGCTATAGCGAGGTATGTAGGCAGCTTTAAAGTTTCATTCTAAGTTCAATCTCGCCAGGTGCAAAAATATACACATCATGTTGCTTGAGTGAGGTATGATGGAATAGAAGGCATACGATCGAGACATAGGAAAATCAAATCTACATGCATTCTCTCATTAAATTTGGTCCTTCCATGAACACTGGTGCTTCAATGAGAGCAAATCTCTATGGCACATGGGTTTCTTCTACAGGAGGACTATAATCTCTTAGCAAATTGAAGTCTTATGTACTAGTTGAAGCCTCAAATTTGCCAAGTCTATAAGTTAAGCCTCGGAAATTTTCAAGTCTACAAGTTGAGGCCTCAAATTTACCAAGTCTACAAGTTGAATTCTTCAAATTTGCCAAGTCTACAAATTGTAGTCGTAAAAAAAAAAAGCCAAATATTCAAGTTGTAGTCATTGGATCCTCAAAAGTCTTCAAGCGAGGGCTTTCAAATTTTCGGTCTTAAGGTGGATAAAATTTATCTCTTTGTATGTAAAATGGCCTTTTCATGAATTTGTCATCTAAAGGAGCTCAATTTGTCATTCTTAAACAATTACTTCGGACGGAGTAATAAAATCTTTCTCTCATATGTAAGCAAGTCTCACCAGATGGGAATGTAGAAAATGCAAGTGCAAGAACAAATCTTTACATCAAGATGTTTAGATTCAGAAGATGAGTTCAAAAATTTATCTAGACCAACGGCTAGACTTAAGTCAAGATATTTGTCTTTTGTGTGCAGTTCTGGAGAATGAAGAGGATTGCGATTACAGCATTCCTACATCAAGATATAATTTTTCTACTAGCATGGAGAAACAAATATAATAAACAAAAAGTTTAGAAGGAAGTCGATGCCTAATACAATGACATTAACGTATCAAATAAGTAAATAATTCTTGAAGTTGATACGCAAAAGAAATATCAGCAAAAATGTGTGACATAGAGCAAAATTGAAAGAGTTTTTATTGTTGTTAAGAATATCAACTAATTAATCAAATGCCCAAAAAAAAAAAGGAGAAGAGAGTTCGAGTAAAATATTTCTTATAGGCTAATCTAAACATAGCTTGTAATTGACTAAATCTTGAAGGGTAGCCTCGAAGCCTCGTTTCTTTCTTCTACTCATCCCGAGGCATTTGGAGTCTCCAGAAAACATTAACACATCCTGGGTACTCCTCCTTAGCGGTTGAGACTTTAGATTCGACCTCTTCAACTCCCTTTCTAGACGGCATCTCGAAAGAAGTTTTTAACTCTTTCACCTTCTTCTTTGCCTCCTTAAGAGATTGGTAAGCAACAAATAGTTCTCCAAATTTTGCATTTTTTTACTTAAGACAAGATCAAGATATTCCTTGGCTTTTAAATGACTCACGGCTTCTCAGCACGCGGTTATATCGGTAAGGCCGATCATGCAGTCATAGGAAGTGGCAAGCTCAAAGAAAGACTCTAATAGTTCTTCAAAGGAGAAATATCCACATCCTTTCCATCTATATCCTCTATAATCGCTTGGACCTTGTCTTTAAGAGAAGAAGCATGATATGCACACTCGGTAAAATAAAATCTCTATCTCGAATCTTGGTCAAGCTTCCAAAAATGAAATTCTTTCGAAGCTTCAAAATAACATTTCTTCCATAAAAGAAAAGATATGGATTGTTGTTGAGTGTTTATAGAAATTGAGTTAATGCTTTTGTTGTAGTTACGCCATGAGGAATAAAAGTGGCCTCTTATGCCGATTTAGGTGTCAGGGAAGTGATTTTTGAGTTCGGGCCTGCTGATTCAACGCTGTCTTATGGCATACTTTGGTGGGAAAATTTTCAAAATGTTGACATTGTTTGGGCGCTAAGATAATCAACAAATAGTGAAGTCATTCGGGTACCATAGGATAAGAGAGATGTTTAAATTGTTACCTCTTTAATAGCTATCAAAGTCCTTGAAGAACGACCATTGGTATCAGAAATCTCCACCGCATGCAAATATGTATCTCTTGAAACATTAAAGATGATTTCACTTTTTCTCTGACAGTCTTATGACTAGCTTATTGCTTTTTATTCTTGAGATGGTCGATTGTTATAAGATTGATGAGTTTGGCCAGACGTCTTTCTTTTGAGATTCTTCATTATGGAGTTTTATGCTTTGGTGTGGCATAACTACCTTAGACTTTAAAATAGGGCATATTTCTAGCCAAGATCTCTTCATTGTGTTTTCAAATCGTGCGGGACCAATGACATTCAGGAATTGCGTGTGGTTTTCAAGAAAGTTCTCATGTATCTTTCCACCAAGATTTATAATTGGTGATAATAATTTCTTTGTATTGGACCATTAGGAGAAAATATTTCCCTTGCTTTGAATTTAGTTAATACACAAATTGGCGCAAATTTTAATCCATCTTCCAATGAAGCCTCGCGAAAATCTTGATCCAATCGACCTGGAGCATCTTGAAAAAAGTCAAATTGGCAGTTGAATCTATGAGGACTATAAAACTCAATAATAAAATCATATCCCATTTCTCAAGGAAGATAGTTGGGATGAATACTCATAAAGTAATTCAATTCAAACTTCTTTTCAACTGCTTGTAAAGTCTTCACGGTAGTGGTATGGATAGAACTATTGACCATTGTTGCATGCCAAAGCGATACTTCCTCCTCAATGAATATACTCTCATGTCCTCTTTTCCTAAATACCTAGCAGCACCCTCACCGAGAAAATGAGGTCATAGAGGATTAGTTGGACCATCTGCTAATGGATAATGAGCCTTGAAATAATGGAGCCAATAGATCACGCCAATGAATGGGAAGCAAGCTCGGGCAAAAACAAGTTGCTAGAACTTGAAATTGTGTTTAAACCCTTGTAAATGCTATTAAGTATATGTAGTTTTGCAAGGCTAACTCATCATCTTTTGTGGAGGATTTGTCGCCCCCAAAACTCGGGAGGGCGTAGGCGGCACGCATGCCACGCTTTGATCGAAACATACTGCCTGGCTGGGCACAACATGCCCAGGCCATTGGGGTTCGATGCTAACAACTATAAAATCAGAGTAAGACGATAACTAAAGCAAAGCTGGCTTACACATTAGCAAAATAAATACACTAGGACATCAAGGTCGGATAATGGAAAATACTATACAATCAGGCTTACCTGGCTTTCAACAACATACTAACACCACAACGACGTGTATGAGCATCTAGGAATATAACAAAGACTAACTGTCAAGACAAGGTCGAACTACCTATAATACGAATATTTGGCAACTCCGAAGACCGAGCTTTACCGGCTTAGAGTGGAACTCCACTCGGCCAACCAAGAACTCGGTTTTACCGGCCTACCATCAGCTAAACCATGAATGCAATGTTCTAGGGTGTCGGTATAATAATGTACCAAGTATGAAAGATAGAAATAACTACAAGACCAGTTAGAGAACAACGGATATACGAATATTGCATGAGAAGAAACTTAACTAAAATAAACACATATAACCTACGGCCCTCATAAGCGGCAAGTACAAGCAAGCACACAAACGAACAAAGCCCCATAAGCCCGTCAAGTCCAACAAGTAAACCACAAGTACATAATACCTAGCCGATACAGCTCACCTTTCATCACCTAAACCTTTCAATGACCTTAGTTAACACCGTAACATCAGCATCATTTATCGGATAAGTGATAACACAAGCAATAATGCAATATCTTTTGTCAAGCAAATCAAAAGTAAACACCGAGTCAATCAACATTATCAAGCGGCCCATTTGTCGAACCTTCTCTCGTTTGTGCACGGTTAGCATAGCTCCATCTATTCGGAGGAAGAGCAGTGCGACCCCAAGAAGGCTCAACGGATTATATGCGGTGCTATGGAATAGCCTTGCCTTCCCATAGATCTTGCATGTCTCCAGAACATCCTATTGGAGAAAACTCAACTCCGTCATAGGTTAATTTGTTCTACCCCTTGGACTCAACCTGCGCCTAGACCCTCTTCCCGACGTTAGGTATCCATGAATTCAAAAGGGTCTCGGCTCACTTTGCTAAAAAATCCTGCAAATCACACAATCACACAATCACAATATTCACAATCAATAAAAATAACAATACATGTTCAAAGCAGTCCACAAGCCCGACTCTCAAACCCCACCGATCCAACTATCACAATATAGTAGTATTCTCGCACATCTAGCCGTCCACCAACGAGCCACTAACTGAGCTAAGGATCACCAACCTAACTAGTTTATCCCCAAGCTTTACAAGAAGCCCACAAGCCGCTCTACTCACTACTAAAAACAAGGAACACGGTCAAGCCAACCCAGCATCAACTGACGTCAGGTGTGTCATCAACTCTAAACCCCTTATTCACTTGTCAATATCATCACCTAATATTATTTACACAAGCAGTCCACCAATTACTAGAACCATGGCCTCTTGACAAGAGGTCTAATAATTTTCCATGACTAGGATTCTACGCATAGGCTTGAGCCATCAGCAAACCAACACCTTATTCCCATACTTATCATCATATAAACAGCGGGCGCAGGAGTTCAAATAACAATATAACACAAAGCTTCACAAAACAATCAACATATACGTCAATACCGATGACAACAACTATAGAATTCATGCCAACAAAAGGAGGGACAAGCCTAACATACCGTGGATTTTTGGAGAACCTGAACTGCGAACCTCCACCCTTATAAAATCAAGATACTGCCTAAGAATAACTAAGTTATTACCAAGGACATGGCCAATAAACTCAACAAAGAAACAAGGCAAATGGAGCTTAACCAACAAAGATTCATCCTGATTGGCGTTAGAAACTCCAAGACAATAACCTGCGGCGTTAACACACCTATAACCAAACTCAAAAATAAAACAAAAAAAAAAGGAATAAGGCCTAACAACATCTTGACATGATAACCACCAAAAGCCCGGAAAAGACACCAAAATGCTAGTTACGCGATTCCCAACTTTCGGAGCATAAAAACCACATTGAACTATGACTTCTAGATCCAAAACCCTTAGAACACCATGGAAGGGCCTTGAGAAAGATTTCCTTCGTAAGTTACGGAAAATAAGAAAATAAAGCAAACAATCGACCAGGGGCTGTTTATAGGCCTACATCGCTGTGACGTGTGCAGCATGCAGTCTTGGCGAATATCTCTCTATTAAGTCCAGTTGGCGAACGGTTTAATGTGTTGGAAGCTAGACTCATAGACCTTTTATACGATAGGTTGTTGATACAAAGAATAATGTTGGCATCACTTTTAAATTAGCTTATACTCAAGAGTAGTGTTCTTTACCCTAAAAAGGAGAGAGAAGAAGACAACACAAAGAAAACACAAAAGAAGAAAAGATTGTTACTGTCAAACGTTTCAAATTTGGAAGTCGAGTTCAAAATTTAGTCTAGACCAACTGGGCTAGATAAGATTTTTGATGAGAATGAAGCTCTGAATTGTAGCAAGCAAAATGTTTTTTGATTATGACATTTCAATATCAAGATATAAATTATTCGTTGAAGCCGTGCAAATACGAAACCATCTACATGTTAGAATATAGAACTAAAGGTGTTAAAATTTAAATTTAGACATGTTATAGCTGCTCATGTTTAGTTTCTATATAAGAAAGCGGATTATAATTCATTCCTACATCCAAGATATAAAAGTTTTAGATGACCTCGCAAATGCAGAACTTTCGGCATGACTAAATTTTGAACAATATTGAATGAGTTTAATTCTGGAGATTTGTCTACGTTGTAGATATTGAAGTATAGTTTTGTAATATCACATGGATCGCCCCAGTTTTTATATTTTTATAATAAGATATGAATTTTCTACCACTGACATGCTAAGTTTTGAAAAAGTGACGCTTACGGCATGACAAAATTTCAAGCTAACTTCAAAAATATACAACAATATTTGAAGGATTTTAATTTTAAAATTTGGCTATATTGTAGATACGGAAGTCTAATTTATGAAAAATTAAACGGACCATGATTTTGATATTTTTTAAAAAGATATGAATTCTATACAACAAACATGTTAAGGCGTGAAAAAGTGACACTTCCGACATGTGAATTTAATGCTAACTTCAAAAATTATATAAAATAATATTGAATTAATTTAATTCTAAATATAGGCTATATTATAAAACAATGGTGGTCTCCATCTCCTAATTTAATAAGGTTCGACAAGTATAATTTGAGTATTAGAAGAACTGAACAAGTTTGAGTCCAAAAAGAATTGAACAATTACACGTAAAAAGCGTCTATCTATTAGAGTTAATGTTGATATATAAGGTAGTAATTCATTTATTTTTCAAAAACTAACTGAGCGTCTTAATTACGTCGAAAGAAAAATACAGGTGGCAAAGTCATACCAAGGATACTACTATTCAACCCATCAATCTTACTTGGACTAAATTACTAAAGTTATTAATAGATATTTGGTGATCCATAATGAGTTTTGATATTCATGAATAAAAGAGTGCAATTAAATAAGCTCAACTTAATATTTCTAAGTCTAGTTTATAAAAGTTTTGACACTGAGGCAACTCTTCAAGTAGGGAGCATTTGTTGTGGTTAACAAGAGGTACTATTAAATTCAAATTCATAAGAAATTTTTAAGATATATTAGTCCAAATAAAAAAGATCTTGAATTAATACAATTGAATTATTTATTAAGTTCAATAAGTATGAATTTAATTAATGCTTTAATTTTATTAGGCCAGTCCATTGACTTGAACTACAAATAACGAGCTTAAGATGTCATTTTATCCTAGAGCTCAAATTGGTAGCACGTGTCATACTAAATCAAATAACAAAGAGTCAATAGGATCATATACATGTCAAATGACACAACATAACTAGTCAAATCAAATGCCAAAAATACGCCCATGTACAAGTGACATATTCCAACCAATAAAATGTCGCCATGTCAACTTAAATCTAACTTGGTTGAAAGGATTCGTCCTTGTCACAACTCTTCTATCCTACAACTAGAAATAGGGGTCCCGTAATTAGGAAATAGGGACACAGATCTAACAAGAAATCGAGAGAGAGGCACATGGATTAAGCGTGCTTGATTTCTCTACAAGTATCATTCAAGCACTAAAGTATTTATCTACAAGTTTGAAATCCTTAGAGATTCAAGATCAAATCAAAGCCTTTGAATTGAGTACAAATCCATCAAGATTCAGATGAAGGTCAAAAGCCCTTAGATTTATATCGAAAGAAGAATCGGAGGATTCATAGAGATCGTAACACTCATACTTGAGTAAAATATTCTGATTATATCATAATATTCATAAAATACCATCATTTAGTTAGATATATCATAAGGAGTTTAAACCTCAAGTTATGGATAGTTTGGTGGAGACTTGAGGTAATATGAGTTGAAATTTGATCCATCGTTCAAAGGAAGATGATGATAATTTTGTCATATGTATATATTCATGTATATCACATATGTATATAGTGATATACATGTCCTAAAAACATTTTTCAACTCAATTCCGGCTACTAATTTTGACTACAAATCAGTTTAAATTACCTTCAATATCCTCAAATTTAGTACATAGACTCGGTTCATGCGTTTTTAATGAATTCTAACCACATTTGCTAGATATTTTTGTTTTCACTTAAGTCCTTTGGATGTTATATATATCTTTGGTAATTTTCATTGACAAAAGTGATGTGACATTCTCTGGATAAATGATAATATATATATATTTTGAAACACACATATCTTTCTAAAAATGAATTTTATTTTTTAAACTTGATAAACGAGCTATAAGCCTGAATTTGTTTTCACGCTCAATTGTAAATCATATCGTTATTACCCGTACTATTAAAACACAAATCAATTGGAGTATTTTGTTAAAGAAAGATCACTTTCATCTCTAAACTTTGCAAATAGTAATATCTGAAATTTTTATCATTCATTGGTGCTAAAAAGAAAATAATCTGTTTTATCTGATGAAAAAGTAATAAAACTCCTTCTCAAAAGATAAATCTTTCTGACTAACCTGACTCATAATATATTTAATTATGCTTCTTATAAATTTATGATTATTAATAAAATAGCATACACTTTTCCTCTTTTTATAATTCCAACTTACACATTTCTTTTGCTATGATTAGTCTTTAAAAGACAGATATTATCGTACTTTATCTGCCAATATAATTTGATTTGAGTTTAAGGGTGGATCTAGCAATGCTAACTACGGATTCCATAGAATCTACTAATTTTTTATTTTTTTAAAATTTATAAATTCCAAAATTTCGACTTTGATTCTATCTCAGTTTGTGTTTATGACCAATGTCCCGATAAACAATCACGTCGCCTACCACACATTTTGTGACTGATTCCTAGATTTCCTCACTAATTGTTTGTGATACTCTCTCAGATTCTATTTTAATTCTTAGGTATATTAACAAATAATTATTTAAAATTTAAAAAATAATTAATTATATATTTTAATTCTATCCTTAATATTTAAATTATTTTAAAATTTAAAAAAATTATTATTATATAATTGTAAATTTTATTTTATGAATTAAAGTGAGAGTAGCTTTGCCTGAAAGATAACTTCATTTGTTTAAAATTTATTTTTGTATTGATGAATTCCAAACCTTACAACCTACGACTATTTTCCCAAAAACAGTAATTAGCAAAGTAGTCAAAAGGCAGCCAAATCATATCTTAAATATCTTTTAAGTTTTGTTCTGTCAATAATAAATTATCATGGTCCACCCATTAATTTGCTTAATAGCACTTAGACAAACAATTAAAAAACACAAAACTAAAACGAGTCATAATCCCATTATCCATCCCCGATCATCATCAGAAACGAAAATAACTCTCCTGTTTCTCTCTCTCTCTCACTACACAACCCACGTTCCTCCCCCAATAAACCCCGTTGCCTCATAAATTAGCGCAAACACAACTATAAGTGTTTTTAGTTAAAAGTTGGAAAAAAGAAAAAAAGAAAGAAGAAAAAGTTGCTGCAGAAGGAGACAGAGAGGAGATATAGAAAGTAGGGGAGAAAAGGCAGGGAAACGTTATGCTTCCTCGTATGCTGTATTGAAGACAGAGATGCGCCGTGGATTTCTTGGATTTGATCCCTTTGTTTGTGGTGGCTAACGTTGCTGTGTTCGTTGTTGTCATGTATTTCAACAATTGTCCCAAGCATGATTCGGATTGTGTTGCTAGGTTTCTTGGTTTCTTTCCAGCCGTTGAGAGAAATCCTCTGTTTGGAGCCTTCTTCTTCAACGTAAGCACAATTTTTAGATACCCCATGTTGCGATTTCTGAATATTTATATGTTCCTGAGATAATCTGAGTCCTTTTTTTGGGTGGCTGATGCTTGTTTGTCGAAGAAAAATTTTGACTATAGGAGATACAGTTAGTTATAATTCCTTGTTGTATTTGGTCTGCTTATAGGATTTTCTTTCAGTTACTGTTTCTTGTGTTTTCGATCCTAGAGGTTTCACAATTGCCAAGTGTCGGCCAAAAAGTTAAACAATGGAAGCGCAGTAAAACAAATACAAATATTAATTTGGATTATTTTTTGAACCTCTGTGTTCTTGTTCAAGCTTAGTTACCAGTACCTGGTTGGAAGTACCTGCTGTGCAGGACTTTTCTGGCTTCGTATTAGGCATGTGAAATTTGTTTTCCCTTGCTGTTTGATGTGACTAGTGAGCAGATTCCTACTGTTTACATTGGGCTTGTCACATGCATAGTTTCCTCTACATGGCCCATATGAATAATTTCCTTCTTCGTGGACCGGCAAAATTCAGTTCTTCTTTTCAACTTTTGTTTCTGTTTGGTTGCTACGATTAGTTATATCCACTTGGTATGACATTGAGCTCAAAGATTTCACCAATACGGAAGTCAGCTATACAATTATCCCAAACTAGTCAACAATAAGCACATATGATTCCATATTCATCATCATAGTTTAACCGTTTTGCTCAATGTCAACCTATTCCTATGGTTTGCACATAGCAGAGTCAGAGATTTCACTGACATCTTGTAAACTGCAGTTCCGTCTGAACATCTTCTGGCAAACAGCTATAAGTGGCACTGAGGATAGACACTTGTAGTCTTATACAAATCTTGAAGAGATTTATTGTGGAATCCTGCCTCCAATTTGTGTGTCTCTTGGTGGGAGTTACTACTTGAGAGTTTCTTTACTCTTATTTGAATGCCTATCCTATTCTTGTACATGGGCCTGCTATTTGTATGCCTCAAGTTGGTGCATGCAAAGAGACTCTGCCCTAATCAGTGGGCAAACTTTGACAAAGGCATCAGTGACCCATACAGCTATTTGAGGTTTAATTGCTTTCCACACCTACATAAGTTTTGGTTTCTTGAGGTGGTGCATTTGGAACTGATTCTTTTTCCTCTTTTGGTTTATGAAATATCAAATATACAAAGTTTTTAAGTACTTCTACCCAAACACAAATTGCCTATATTATGCCTTGGTAAATTATACATTTGGTTATTGCTGAAGGTTAGAGAGGCTGGGTGGTCTAGAATGGAAGAAAGTGGTCCATCAACATCAAGGATGGAGGCTTATCACGTGTATCTGGTTACATGCTGGTGTTATTCATCTGATCGCGAATATGTTGAGTCTTGTAATTATTGGCATACGCCTTGAACAGCAATGTGGCTTTGGTATGTTATATGTTATGCTCTTTTCAATTTGGAGTTTTCCTTTTTCTTTTCTTTTCTTATTTTGGTTTTCAGACCAGGTGTATTCACTTGCAAATTCCTTGAAATGCAATTATGTACTCAGTTAAAACCGTTTTTTCTTTTGCAGTGCACATTGGACTTATATACTTGTTTTTCTGGTATTTGGTGGGAGCATACTTTCTTCGCGCCCGTTTATCAGGAGCATCTCTGTTGGTGCTTCAGGGGCACTTTTTGGCCTACTTGGAGCTATGCTTTCAGAGCTTATCACGAACTGGTCAATTTACACCAACAAGGTGGGTAATGCCTCTCAATGGTTTCCAAAACAATTGTTACAGGGTCCAATTTCTTAAACGAATTTTCCATTTTCAATTGAAAGAAAGGTTCAGATACTGTTTCTTTTAGAAACTATAGGGTGGAATCGGAACCTTGCACTATGTCTCTGTGCCCTTTTGATATTTCCAATAGGTTTGTGCACTCTTGACTCTTTTGGTGATAGTTGCCGTCAACTTAGCAGTTGGAATCTTGCCTCATGTGGATAATTTTGCTCACATTGGTGGATTCTTGACTGGATTTCTCCTTGGCTTTGTTCTGCTTCCACGCGCCCTCAACTAGAATTGGATGGAACATCGAAATCGTCCTGACTGGTGTCCGTGTGAAGTCCAAGTACAAGGCCTCCAATCGTACTGGGGCTGCTTTCTCTTATTCTGCTGGTAGCAGGGTTAGTATAAACAAAACTTTTGGCTCTAGAAGTAGTAGTATGAGTACATACATTACTAAGTATAAATACGTTTTTTTTCATTTCTATTTTCATCTGAAAGAAAATCGCAATGTCCCCTGACTAGATTATCCCTTTTTGCTTAAAATTGCAGGTTTACCGTTGGATTGGTAATGCTGTTCCGAGGGGTTAATGGATATGATCGCTGCCATTGGTGTCACTACCTCAGCTGTGTTCCTACCTCTAAATGGAAGTGTGATGCAAAGTAACTAGAGATGCTTGCACAATTTGGCTTGAAGAATTTTCCACTTTGGCCTGTAAAGTGTCGTTAAATCATTTGTTTCCTTTGTATGTTTTCTTCTTTTTAGTTTTAACCACTAGATATCTAGATTTAGTTCGTGTTTATAGAATTATGTTTTCCCCTTATGAATCAAAATGATTCGCAGTAGATAATTCTTGTTGATAATCTTGCCTTTGATGAATCAGAGTGCTTTTCAGCATATTTGCCTTCTTTTTTGTTTTTATTTCTATATTTTTACTGCTGAGATGAAAAAAAAGTAAATTAGCAGAACAAAGACAAAAGATTAATAAAAGTACTAAGGCCCAGGACTAAATGTTAACTTACATATGGAACCCCTGAAACTCCAGTGTTGGATGCATGGTAGACCTGACAACTGTGTCATGCAACCTGGATGAAATGGCCACACAATCAGCCTAATATTTATTTTGGACACCAGTAGAACAGATTTTATTGCAAAAATGCAGGTGGTGAAAATTGAATTGCTGGAATTAAATCCTGTATTTTGGATGGTGATTGTTTTGGTAGTCGCCTTAATAATTCACGAAGCTGGGCTGCTGAAGAATGCATCACAGTGACAGCACTGGTATCAGCATGCGCCAGCAGTGAACTATATGGCACTCCGGACCCAATTCCAGGTGAACCATGCTGCGTTGCTATGGCAAGCCTAAGCAACGTAGCTAATGCCCACTAAGCACCGAGACTCGCCAGGCCGTCTGCAAATGCATGATGGATCTTATTGCTACTTACCACTCAAATTCCATTGCCATTGCCACTCTGCCTGGTTTCTGTGGTGTTTCTCTTGGTTTCACCATTGAGCCTAACACTGATTGTGAATAGTAAGACTATCATAAATTTCTTCTTTTTTTCCCCCTCTTTTTTTGGTCTAACCACCATCCAATATCTCCTAATCTCTGGATTCACGCCAGTTAGGACCAGTAAGGGGGTTAAAGTGTATTCTACCAAGAACTTCTTACTGAGACATCTGGTAATTAAGGTCGAGAGCTTCATGATCAATCTTTTTTCTTTTCTTTTTGCAGCGTCTCATGACAAATTGGTCTCGTGATGCTTGAAGAACCAACACTTACCTTCAGTGCTACTTTAATCAAGAAGAGCAACAGTTTGTATTTTGTTTTCAATATGGTTGTCCAAAGGGAAACTAAACAGAGACTTGGTCTTTATTTCCTTTAATGACTAGTATGATGTGAATAATATAATACTCTTAGATTGCTCCACATTGACTCACAGCAGAATTTGCATTGCATGATAGGAAGAAATTCCACAGAAATTAAAGAATTCAAAATAAAAAAAAGGAGAAAATCATTGAAACTGAAAAACAAAAAGAAGGGAAAATGACAAAAACTAATACCACTTCCTTTGGAATAAAAATTTGTCTCAGCTACAGAGAAAGTAAAAAGGCAGTTGCTTTTTAGTTGAACTTTTTCCCTACCTCTTGCTTTCTATTTTGCTAGTTAGCACACCATCTTGGGTAAATCCACAAGTAACAAAAGAGAAAAGTAAAAAATGCAGCTGTATATCTTCAAGTTTGGAGTGATAATTTCAAATCATGATTTTATGCTAGCATTTGAATATATGATTTGAGATAATATATATTTTTTAAAATATCAAAGTTTAACTCATTAGTTTTATTTTTATATATATAAAAAAGAAATTTATTATTTTAAATTTTAAAAAAGACTCATGCTCAACGTGAAAAATTATTTATACCATGTGGAAAGAATTATGTTAAGATAACTGGATTACTATTATTGTTGACTAGTGGAACTTTATAAAATTATGTGTATTTGAAAGTTTATAATCACAAATATTTATTATAAAAGAAATATGGAGATATGAGGTTTATCAATGCGGGCGCCTTAGGATATTCGATATCTTATTTATGAACTATCGTTTGCTCATTTGTTGAGATTGTATAAAAATTGAAGAAATTTTGATAGTTTTCCAACTTGTAAGTTTTCATGTTATGAGGAAAAATACTGTTTAAAAAATTGAGTGTAATATTGCAAATAAAATTTTAATTTTATATCAATTTATTTTTAAATCGCATGTGCATGAGCAAGTAACATTGGGATCAGCTTCATGTTGTGGGGGTTGTTTTGGCACGAAAAGGAGTGCCATCAAAGAAAGTGACGAATATTATTTTGGACATTTTCTTCTTCCATTGAGGCTTTGAGCAGTCTCATGGGACCCAAAGTATATGTGGGAAGAAAACTTTCTGGAAATATATGATTGCCCCTTTTCTTTTGTCATTTCAGTTTTTTCATCTTCAATTTTACTAATGATTGAGCAACCATTTTAGATTAATGTCACCTAAAAGGCAGCTTAAAGTAAGAACTTTAGCATATTGAGTTTTTTGGCCTAAATTCTTTTTCTGTATTACACAGATTGAATGGTAAATACTAACCTATTTGATAAAGTGAAAATGACTGCAAACAAATATTTGAGGGTGTCATTTCTCCTTTAAAAGCACTTAGATCTACATACAATTAGTCTTTTTTGTTGGGAAGTACCAGCAGTAATCACAGGTTCATTGTACATGAACTACCTTTTTCCTTAGCTGCTGTAATTATTGGCATCCTCTCAGCGCAATTTAATGAAATTTTATCAGTTTACTTTATTAAAAAAAACAAAAAAGTTCTTAATGTCACGCTAATAGTGTACATCAAGCATTTTACAAGTCATCCTCAACTCTTAAGTGATGATAGAAATGGCAGTATAATTTTATTAAACATTATCACAGGCAACATTAATTAATAACTTAACATTGTTACAAGCAAAATTTAATAACTCAACAAGAAGACAAGTCAAGACGACTATCAAACAAGATAATTGCAACCTGTTATTTTCACTCTACAAACACAAGTCTTGTCATCAACTTGGCAAGTACTTACCTTTGGTCACATTGAGACCAAGGTTGATTTTTTACTACTAGAATTTGTACAGCATGACTAAATTCGCCGCAATTGTCAAAGAAACATCTCTCTACTGTCTCAGGCCGAAGGGAAGCTAGAGCGGACAGCACTGCGATGATCAGGTGTCCCTACTCGGTCTGAGTGACCTGATCCTGGTTTTGCTTTGTTCCTAAAGTTACCAAGCGATCTCAACTCTTCTGTTTGTATCTGCATCAATAAGTCCATCAACATGCTTTGTGTCGAACCAATTTCTCAAACTGCACTCTTTGCCTGGGTGCGCTATGCGACCTAAGTTTTAAAGGTATGATTCTGTATTAGACATATAGTTGGGGTGACCTGGGTAGTCCCCAAACAAGCTTCGTGAACACTCGCTTCTTGAAGGAGAGGGCCTCTTCTACTGCACTCCCTGGTCTGGACAATGTGGAGTGCACTCCAGGGCTGTGCTCAACGGTCAAGCAGCTGGCTGATTAATTATCTTGATACAGGAAATGTCAGTGACCTTAAGGATGACACTTCCCCTGAAGATATACTGGGATTTGGTTTCATATGGTTTGCCAAATGTTTGGATGTAGAGTTGACAGTTCTTCCCTGAGCATTGTCATTCCGAGATGAATAATGTGAATTGTGAGACTTTTTCTCACTTGGTTTGGAGTTTAAACGTGGTTTCCATGTGTCTATCTCAAGTATCTTGTCAGTGCTCTCATCATGATCTCCACCACCGTTTTCAGGAAACATCTCCGTAGCCATTTTTGCACATTCCTCCATCCAGTGATGTATCCATTGTGAAGCCAAATGTGATCTATCCTGACCAAAGCTCTCATGCGGTTTCAATTTGGAACCAGATTTCTGCTTTTAATATGGAAAAAAGAGAAGAAATATGCATTAATGCATGCATAATTGTAATTGGCAGACATCTAACTGAAATGAGGTCTAGTGTTGTGTTTAGTTCAGTTATAAGAAAAGAAATCCACTTCTCTGGTTGCTAGATTGCACATTGAGAGCGTATTGATAGCCATTCAGTGTGAAGGTTAGTATAAGGATAATATAAGGTCCTTTACTTCCTAGGAGCTGCCGACATCTCTGAGAATGAATATGCTTCCAAGGTCCAATCATGTGTGAAGCCGGAAGAGAAAAATAAAATATAATTCAGAATTATTGGTGAGTGGTACCTTCAGGTTTGTATGATATTTTACAATTGAATGAATACTGCTGTGGATCATATTTTCTCAGAGTTGCAATGCCCTGCAAGATTTGTGGTAAAAGAGAAAATGGTTACCATACAATCCAATCCATGTACAAGTTCAAAACTGATCAGTGTCAATAGTTGCTCTGACCAAGTTAATTGAGGCAAACATTTTAATCTAAGAACATTCCTGCATCAATCAGTATACTTCAAGATCTTACCGGTTGAGTAGATTAACAAGATTAGTCTGTCGACAAAAGAACATTCAAAAGAGCCTAGCTTTTACTGAGATATGAGGTCAAGACTACAATATGTTTGAACCATCTCCATGACTCATCTCTAAATAATAATACTCACAGGATGCTCAAAACGTGAACCTCTGATGCTGGAATGAGAAGGATCTGAAGTTACATTCCGGTTGGCAGACGCTCGAGCAGATTCGAGCCATGGCTTACCACATCAGACATATCTGCACTTTGTTTCCTCACTATACGACCTCTGACTAGTGCTTGCAGCTTCACTAGTCCCTTCAGTGCCCTCAGCGCCCTTCTAGCCTACAACATGCCCCACAGAACATTAAATGTCAATTCATCTTAGCCATTCAATTAATCAGTAGCATCTAGTGCCTAGTTCATGAATCTAAATTCTGTATTGCCCAAGAGATATTGCAGTTTTATTTGATCCCATATCTCAGTTGGGCTGCCTGAGTCTAAAATTGATATGATACTTGAGCACTAGATAAAGCAATAATTCTTTATAGTGGAATACCAAGCACTATGGCAATAAATTATGAGGAGCAAACAGAAAAACAGCAGGAATGTGCCGATCCTCTTCTTGAACCATGCTGCATGAGTTATATTAATTTCATCTAGCAGGTATCATCCAGTGAGAAAAGGCACCCTTTAAAAATGGAAGTATCATATGGTAGAATTAAGATGAGTCCGTGGCGGCTTAATTTTGAACCTTGTAAGTGTTCAATTAGCACCAGTGGCGGATCTATATTGTTGGCAGCAGCAGCTGAAGGTAAGGCTCATTGTCCTCTATCAGACTCTACATATACAATTGATTTTCGAAAAATATATATTTATATTAAACCTGCACCACAAAGTATAGTAGTTCCGTGGTACACTGCAGCCCCATTAATCTAAGCAATCGACTTGTCTCTAATTAGCTCAGGCATTAAGAATTCAAGAAATTTCTCAGAAAAAGATTAGAGACTCGTCATTATATATTCATCACCATTGATGATTATAATATTTGTATGGGCACCAGTGAGCAATTTGTTAAGTTAACTGGAGTGAAATAGGGTGGTTGGGAAGTCCTTTTCCTCTATCTTGACACCACTTAACCACCTTTAAGAAGACAAAAAATATTACTCCATTATAGTAGAGAAAGACACTGATGGAAGACAAGTCACTTCAGCTAGTCCACTTGCCAAAAGTTCAGCAAGACATAAGAAGAACCAACTCGCTAGTGAAAAACAGCTTGAAAGATGGATCTGAAAAGTGAAAACTAAATGGTTGAAAAAGAGGTCTCATAGTTGGTACTGCTATACATGAGATGATTGGAGTCAATGAAATTTCAAATGCATAAACCACATTATTCTCTACAGCAATTACTACTTTTTTCAATGCGTTGTACCTGCCACCCCATATTTTCAAAATTACCACTATAGTAAATTAATTCTGAAAAGTCCTTCAACATAAGAACTGTACTAGTTTAAAATAAGGTCATTGCTAGCATCTCTAAGCTGTCTACTTCAGGAAGTGAACACATGTATCTAACACATTTTACTTTTCCCTACACCGTTTCCTTTCGGTGTGTTATGTCCGTTCCGTGTTTTATTTATTGATTTGGATCCAGCTAGGCAGAAAAATGAGGTTGTCTAAAAGATTAGAACTTACTTTTTTAAACCTTGAAATGAACAGTGTTTCTGTGTAGATACTGCTAAGAATAAAAAAAAACAATCTTTTACACCCTTTTTGAAACCCCAAAAGCTTTAGCAAAGGAAAAAAAAAACAAATTCTTAGATGCTACAAGAGAATTGCAAGAGGACACAAGTTTTGAAATAGATTAATGGAAGATTCAAAAAGAGTGACAGTGACCTGACAGACACAAAGGAGTGGATAATTTTGAAACCCATGGTATCATTTCGTTAGGATTGCGAAGTCACTGTACAACTTGTCAGTTGTCGGTCCATTCTTCGTCCCCAACCATCAACCTTGATAACAACTAATTTTCCTAAAATCCTATTAACATTTATAATATTCATATGAAAGAGTGAAAAACAATTTGAGGGTCGTGAGGGAAAATAGCTAGGTGATTTGATTTATATATACAAGAAGCAAGAAAACCCCACTAACCAGGTAAGCTCGAAATTCTGACTGAATTTTAACGGCGGCCATTCACGGCGGCGCTCGGTGCTACTATTGACATAGGCCGAAGCGGACCTATTACCGCTTGTCAGCCGAACAACCTCCGCCGCCGCCTGAGCGGCTGCCAGCGCCGCCTCCGCAACCGCCGCAGTGGCTGCCGCAACCGCTATGGCGTGCTTGTTCGCGTCCAGTGCTTCCGCATAGGGCCTCGACGGCAGGTCGGCCTTCCCATAAACAATCTCAGCTCCGGCACCTCGAACTGTGCTTCTCCCACTGCCATTGGACGATTTTCCGAGACCCCACTTCTTATTATTTCCCTCCTCCGCCGGCGGCACTTGATTTCTTGGAACCCAGAAGCGAACGTAACCATCTGCTGGCTTTACCCATGTATCATCAGTTCATTTTGCAAGAGAAGACACAATTTTTTTCGTGGATCGTGAGACAGTGGTAATGAATAGACGTGAGCTTAGAGAAGTATGGGGAGAGGCGCTATGGGCCTGGTATATAAGGGGAGGGAGGTAGTTGGAAATTGGGACCCTATAAATGTAAAGACGACGACTTTTGACAGGTAAGAATTGGGTCCTTGTGCTTCTTCAATGGCTTACTCTTCCGTCCTCGCATTACAATATCTCAGCCTCTATACCTTTGTGTGATAAAATTTTTATTTCGAGGACAGTTATCATAACATATTGAGAATTCATGTTTTGATTCCTTGCTTTTGTCATTTTGATTTTTAAATTCCACGTGTATGGCATAGATTTTTGTTTACATATATTGGCATATAGTATGTGTGCATATATATATATAACACATATGTGCTGCTACTACTATTATTATTGTTGTAATAAGAGCAAGAGAATTAAAATAAGAATTAACCATCTTTTAAGAGAACTAAAACATCAAGTAATTAGTGTGAACTAAAACATTAGCCGTTTGGTTCTGGGATAAGGAGTTAAAATAATATATGAATAACTTAATTATTTATATATTAATTTTATATATTTAGTTGGTAGGTTTAAATATTGTATAAAAGTTATTCGTATATTAATGTTATCTGATTTTTTGTTGTGTTTTAGTAATTCTCCGTAGTTAAAACTTACATAACATGAGAAAATCTATATATAATTTAATGCGGGAATTGAAGGTGGAATAAGTTATGTTGGTATTAATTATACATGATTAAAATAATAAAATTCCATATTTACCAATATCAATTTACTTTTAAAATCTTTTTTAATTTGATACTTTTTTAAATTACTTTATTCCGTGTAAATAGAATTAGTTATTTAGTGTATTTTTTATTTTTGGGATAACATGAATGTTATATATAATAATTAAATCATTATTGATCCATTTTTTTATTCGGTGTACATTTACACCTCCATTTTTCTTCTTTAAAAAGTGAATTATACAATAGTTTTATAATATTTTTACTTATTTATTTGTAAATAATATATTAATTTTATAATAAATTAAATATTCAATAATCAATAATTCATGTATTGTAATCTCTACATAACTAATATCTACATAACTAATACCTACATAACAAAAACCTGCATACCAATTCCTACATAAAATAATATATGATTAACTATTAATTCGTGTATTCTCATCATAATGCTTCTAATAAGCCCATCCCTCAGGAATGAGAACCCAATAACATCTCCTCCACGGGAAGAAATGCTGGAAAGCCTATGTAAATGTCATTCAAAGGGTGACAGTTGACTAAAGATTAAACTGATTTTAGCATCAGGTACTGAATTAACCTTCGCAAATATGGGTACTAGAAATAATCCAATTCTAGGCAAGAGGTGATGAAAGCGGTTGACAATATTGCCAATTTTTCAGTTGCAACTCATGAACTACATAGCATTATGAATTTGTAAAGATAACTCGATGTCCACCCCTATCTGGAGTTTCTTGATGGCCAGTAGGAACTCTTCATAACTCTGTTATAAATATTGTACAGACTCCAATATTAGTTGAAAAACCTGATACCTCGCCAAATACACCGCTTGCTGCCCCATCTGTGTTCAAGTTCACCCACCCAACACTAGGAGGTGGCCAGCCGAACGAAGCTACATCATTGTTATTAGACACTTTCTCAATATTCTTCAACAAAATCCAAGAAGTAGCACAAGCTCTAACGATAACAAGGATTATTACCTTTTTGTCCACCCAAGGATACTCATTTTTGAAAAAAAATATTATGACGTCAAATGTAAACTTTACAGTAGATGTATCTAAAGAAAATTCTCCATCATCTGTAAGTCTATTGAATTTAGACAATAAATTATCGATAAGCCAATCATGAATATCAAAAGCAAAGAAATAAGACATGTCTTCTCGATCGAATACCAATCCAAACAGCCCGAGCATGAATGAAATCACGTAAGACATACAACACAAACTCATCCTCTGCTCCACAGAGCGTGAAAGTACCCTATGAAGTAAGATGTTTGTGATATTGATAATTCTCAATACATCTCTCTTTCGTTTAAAGAGGTGGCTGCGGTCATTGTCAAAAAGCAAAATACCCAACGAATATGGGGATCGAATCCACAAGAATTAGAACAATTCTCCAAAAGTTATAAATTAACTCAAGCTAATATGCATCATTATGCTTAACATGTGAAAAATAAAAGTTGGAAAAAAGTGATACAATATTGAATTCAAAGAGTAAAATGAAATTAGGCAAATGGACTTTGTTGCAATTAAGGAGAAGTAACTAGGGATGTGCTATTGATGAGGTGTCAACTAGGTTGGGATTGATTGAAATGTCTTAAACTCAATTTTTAGCATGGATAGCAATGGATAACATTACACCCTCTTGTTTATCAACCACAAGGGTGATTTTGCTTTGGGTTTCCTCAAATCCCAAAGTCACAACACAAATCAACCACAAAACTTGAGGAAGGATTGAGCTATATCTAGCCTAAACCCTTTAATGAAGTGAAGATATGAGTCTTGATTATCTCTAGCTCAAACCCACACATCTACACTCCAAATCCTCACTATTGATTCCTCACCCAAATCTCACTTCTCTTTCTCAAGCAAAAGCAAGATAAGCAAGCTAAATCAATGTTTGCAACTATTAATTTTTCAATTAAAACTTAGAAACAATAGATCCATACTTATAAATTGAATTTAAGAACTAATTATCAACACCCAATCAAGTTTAAACATCCATCAAGTACACACCTGGCTAGTAAATTTAGCTGCTCATAAATGGGAAATAAATTATACCCATGGTAGTTCATCAACAACCATCATGTTGAATAACCAATTAAGCTTTTATAATCTACAACAATGGTGTATTGCCCAATGAAATTGAAGAAGAAGAAGAAGAAAAGAAAAGTGTACTCTCTATCTCTCTCTGCTTCTCTCTGCAATTCAATTCTATGTTATGATGTGTTATGACATGGATGTACTGTGGGGTAAAATATGTACATTCTCCTTGCAAAGCTTTCAATTTTGCCACTGGAAGCTTCTCAGGTACAGTTGTTCTAGAGCTGGACATCTTTGCCCTTGTCAATGTTTTGGTTAGTTTGCTTCGTAAGGTCAAGCTAGAATTGTCTGAAACCTTTCTATTTTTGCACCGGCCGTTCCGTGAGTTCCTTTCCAGCTCCTTCCGATGTCAACTGCGTGGCACTTGTGTTTCGTAGGTGCCAATATGCGGCACACATGTTCTTTACTTCCAACAGAGTGCTTCTTGTTAGTCTTTTATTTTCTTTGTCAAGTCAATACCTACACAAACAAGAAAAAGCATAAACCCTTCCTAATTTGTGTAGAAACAAAGAAACCCAATAGATTTATGCTTAAAAGCCTAATGAGAGTGGTATATTACCAACTCATCAAACCCCCAAACTTGAACCATTATTTGTCCTCAAGCAAGACATTCATTCACAACTTAGAATTGAATTAAGCATGCCACACTACATGAGATTTTACAAAAAATAAAAAAAATAAAAAAAATAAAAAAAATAAAAAAATTAAAAAAATTAAAAAAAAAAAAAACTCAAAATATATTGCACAATCTTCAATAGGTAACCACAAACATTTGACACATCTTCACTTTCATTCTTTCAATTCAAACCATGAACATATTAAAACAAATCAAGGTTCACAGGCATCTAAAGTCATTGGCAATCAACATTTCAAGGTTTTGCTAGAAGTTCACTGCATAACTTGTCTAATTCATACCTCTCAATTGAAAACACAAGTTTTAGCATTTACTCCAAGGAAGTGATGCTACTCACCAAAAGAGAGGGAATACCGCTCACATACATGCATTTCGCACATAGGAGTTATAAATTGATGCAGAGGCGCTCCATTTTCTTAAAGATATTCAAGTACATACACATTGTGAACCATAAGCTTGCCCTTCCTCTAGTCGCCACTAATGTAGAGTTGCTACACTCGGAATCACTAAGGACTTGCGGGTTATAATGAAGGCTAGGGTAAGGGTAGGACAACATTTAGATCTAGTGACTAGAACCCTAATGTCTTTTGAAAACATTCAAATATCCCACTACACTTAGTGAATCTACTTTACCTTATCTCTCCCTTCTCATCATTCACAATTTTCTCCAAGAGCCACCTTTTAACACCGCTTAAACTCCTTAAGTCTCATCTAAACAAGCGATAACCCCATTTCAACTTTTCTCTTTCTTCTTTAGATCAAGGGTTTCACTCACGACTAATTTATCTTTTCATAGAAGCAATAAGTGCTATCTCACATTGAAGCTAATTTATCTTTTTTCCTATTTAGCAATGCACACCCCAATTTAGACTTTTGTCTACATCACATTTCATTTTCTTATCCCTTCCCAAATCTTGGGCTTCAAGCCCCATTTTTCTTTCTTTCATCACTAGCAATTATGGAGGGTGGTGCCAAGAGGATGATTAAAAGGATATAAGGATTGTAATATGGTTGTCAAGAAAAGGGCTTAAGCAAACAATAGTTAACAAGGGTTGATGTTCAAGGAGGTCATTTTGTGGTGATAGTAGCCAAAATAAAGCTTAAGATCAATTTCCAAGTGCAACTACATCTAAAATTTCGCCTTGAATCACATTCGGGGCAAGTTCGAACAATATTCATATACAAGAATCAAGTTAACAATCTCATCACACAAGACATCACAATACAAAGAGTTCATTCATTCTCATGATCAATTCAAAGCGGGAATTTAGACAAGCTATTGTAGGTTTTGCATACTCGTTTCTGCGAATCAAAGCCAAACAAAAATGTACAATTAATGATAGAGAATGCTCATAATTAAATTAATATGCTCCTTTCATCTTACAAATTTTAGTTGGTCATATACTAAGTATAACAATGACTCAAAAAGATAAACTAAACTGCATTTCCCTTAAAAAATTCGCCTCTCAATCTATTATGGGAAATGTTACTCGATTCGGCACACACACAAAAAAAAAGAAAATAGTAAAATGTATTCCTTAGGAAAGAATGCATTAGTATAAAAAAACTCTTAGAGTTTATTGCTATCTACTATCTACACCTAACTATTTCTCATTATTGCGTTATTTGACTAATGAAAGTATTTTGCCTATCTTGCGGGTAAAACTCCAAAATGCGACTAAGTGTGAAGAAATGTGATGTCCCTTGGGAGAAAGGCTCAGCTTACCTGCTGCTTTGAATCTCGCTTGACGATCGTGGAAGAAGAAAGAGGAAAATTGTCCAAGTGTAGAAATCTCAGAGCCTCATGACGAAGCTAAAAGCAAGCCCATATCTCACCTTACGAGTCTAAGTTTGGAAGAACTAAAATATTTGCTAAGTATGGAGAGAACCTCAAAGACCATCACCTGGTAGAACCTAAACCTCTGCTCAGTGCTCACCTCACTAGGCATCTACGCAAGTGAGATCATTTGGTGACTAAGTGTAGAAAACCAAGCTAGGCCTCGTAGATCAAAGCCCGAGTGAGGCATCGCCTCGCCTTGGGCTTGCCACAGAAGCACGGGATACAAATTAAGTTTGAAACAAAGCCTACTCTTTTTGGGTATCCTTTTAATTTAATTTTTCACTTAGTATAAAGAGGACCCTTAGTTATATTTTGAGAAGGTTCAGTTATTTAAAAGAGTAAAGTTCAGAACGAGTTTCTCAACTTAGGGTTAGTCTCTTTCTTATTTTTTTCTTTTTATGAAATTGAACATGATTAAATACGATTATAACTTGAACATAAATGACTAAACGTCCTTATTCTGGAGTTTTAGCCTAAGCATGAATTTTTATGTATGAACTTGAGTTAATATTGCTTATTTTATTATTAGAGATTGTTTAAGCGATTATGTACTTATTATTTTGCTGCTTCGCGATTGGCGGGTACCACCCATGTTCTCTCTGGAATTTCAGAAGTTGATAGAACTGGGATCAACTGCGTAGGATCACTACTTGAGGAAAGAATTTGCAGCTAGGATAGATTATATACCTAAGTTGTGCTACTTAGTTCCAATCTCGGGAGGTTGAATGCGCTCTTATTATGAGCATGTCACAGAGATATAGTTATGTAAGTAATTTAGACGAGTTAAAGGGCTCGAGAGTTATAACTACACTATTAACTCCCCGAATTAACATCTAAATAATTGTTTAGCATATTAAAAAGTCGACATAAATAGGAATCTACGAAAATGTGCCATGATCTGAGAATTCCTCTCAGCTGCTATATTGGAAAATATCCATCATTCCGTTGCTTTATTTCATTTTAATTCTAAGGTTGTAAACTACAAAAATCAACTCTTGAGAAAACATTTATCAAATAAATAGTAGTTTTGACCTTAATCTTTATTGCTTCTGGTTCACATGGGTTCGGCAATGAGATTTTATATACTATATTACTTAATATGAGAACGACTACATGCACTTGTGTGCATTTGAATGTGAAGAGTCATATTGATAATGCGATTGAAAATCCAAAATGTCAAATCAGGAAATTTTAGTATCATACAATAAACACCTATGAACATAGTAGGATATATGTTGTAGTGGAAGATGAAAGTTGTTATTGTCGGGTTATTTCTCTCTCTAAAGTCATGTAAATTTTGAGAAAAATTAGAAATAACAATGAATTAAAAGAATTAGGCTTAAGTGGCACAATTTAATTATTACATACAATGACAATAATTTATATGTCATGCTTTGTATTTGATGTCGTGTAAACTAACCAAATATAAATCTAAAATTTGAGAATTTGAGTGATTTTAGGGATTAGTTTCAAGTATAATTTGATTACCATAAATCACTCAAGTGATAATTTATTACATTTAATTAATAATAGGATTATAATAAAGGACAAATCCTTATTTACCATAACAACTTGTAAAAATTAAAAAAAATTCCATTTACGTGTATTCTATAAAAATTTACAGTGAATTATACGTTCGGTCTTTGAGGATTGTAGTCAAAATTTTTTTACATATAAATTTTCTCTAATATGTTAGTGATTTAATACATGATAAATTATATGGGCAGATTTGTTCGTTTATGGAATTTTTGTTTCTTCTTTCTTTATTGATAGATATTGATGGCGAACATAGATGCTGATAAAGTATTCGGGGAGATGGTGAAGAATGTATGGCTATGTTGGATACAAAGTTGATGGAATTGTATTTAAAGAATACGCATCTTTCAATGGGTGGTTGAAGTGATTGTTAGTCGGCTTGGGATCGATGCATGGCGAAAATAATAAAGCTAAAATACAATACTCCGAAGGACATGTTTATCTATGGAAATACATAGCCAACATGGGTGTTAGAGTGTACATTCAATTAAGAAAGGGGACAAATGATTTTGGCTTTGTCCATTTGTATGTTGATGTTTTCAAACAAGATATAGAAGATAATTTAGAATCGATTAAATCAGGTGATACGGATAATGGGGATGTCGATTATGGTTGCGAGATTCAAGTGTACCATGTATCAAAGAAGAGGAAATATATTTTAGAGCCAAGTATCATAAGGAAGTTTTTGTTGATCGGATACGGGAACAAATTAGCTTTAAAATTTGTGATGAGAAACTATGCAATTGTCAAAAAGTTTCAATATAGAACAAAGAAGTCAAATGCTAGAAGGTAATCGTATTTGTATGTATTTGTATTTAATTATATTTTATATTTTTTTATTATTAAATGAAAAGATATTGCTGTTGTTTTTGATTATGATTGTGTTTGTATTTGTATTATATGGTTTCTATTCAAATGTATTTATGGGCTCTAACCATATTTAAACTTGATCAATCCATGAATCTTTAGATAGAAAATAGAAATAGGCACTCAAATAAGTACTGTGTTGAGAATCACTGAAATCTGAATAATTGTAATAAACATTTATATAATAATAATAATTTGATACAACATTTCATTACTTTGATTATGCTCTTACAGCCCATGTGTAGACAATGATTGCATGTGCTTTATGAAACCTGCAGGATTAACACTTCGGTATGTTGAGTGGAAGCAATTCAACAATGAGCATACATGTATTTGGAAAAGGACAAGGTGTACTCTCGGCGGCAAGAAACAAGTAATTTGATTGGTGGAATAGTGATGCCTAAAATGACAAATCCGCAAGGAAGTACCTCAAGATATTAAGGATGATGTAAAGCTAAATCCAGTGTAGATGTATCATACATGTTAGCTTGGTGAGCTAAGAAGAGCTTTAAAATCATTAAGAGAGAACCATTTGAGTCATATAATAAGCTAATGATTATTTATCTTTTTGGATAAAACATACCACAGATCACATATACGGATGAAGAAGTACATGACAATTGTGAATTTTATTATTTGTTTGTTGCATTGTTTTCTTTTATCAAAGTTTGATTATTATAGACCAATCGTCTTCCCAGTCGATGGAACTCACCTTAAAGGACAGTACCTGTATGGTTCTTGTTTTGTAATGCTAGTACCTCTTGATCGATAATTATTGTGCATATAAATTATGAATTTATCGGTGTTATTCATTAGTGCCGACACAAATCAAGTTATACTATGTTCTTTGTATTTTTGATGGATCGTGTTTAACGAACAAGAATATATTACCTCTTGCTTATGGTGAAGTGGATTCAGAAAATGATGCATCTTGGACTTGGTTCTTTGAGCAATTTAAAGAACATGGAAATAAGGAAAACATGTGTGTTGTATCTGTGAGAAATAAATCTGTCAAAGTGTTTTTAAAGGTGTGTACGTGCAACATTATGCTTGTATATGACATTTATGGAATAATGTTCAAAGAAGTATCAAAAGTCCCATGAGAAATTATCAGAAGTTTTTTCTGGCGGCCAAAGCATATACAAAAACAATTTGATTTGCGATGGATAAAGTTGAGATTGTCGATGTGAGGTAAAGGAATGTAGAGTTGTGGATATGAGAAGTGGTCTCGGTTTTATGCGATTCACGGGGGTTGGATAATGACATCAAATATAGCGGAGTCGATTAATTTGACATTTATATCACAAGAGAATTTATAATTTATGAATTTCTTGAGAAGTTAGATTGATGTTTGCAAGATGGAATTACACCAACAGAAGGAATGCAACTTTCATTCCTCCGCTTGCTTTGGGAAAAGCACAAAAATTGTTAACTCTTAATGAGGCTAAATATATCTGAGATGACGGTATATTTTTTAAAATAAAACACAAAAGTATTAAAAAATACAAAAAAAGTAAAGATAATTTTAAAAACTCAAAATTAATTTAAAAATTTTATATTTTTAACATTGTTGACAAGTTATGCTTATCCATTGATTATATACACAGTTTTTGTGTATGATGATGAAAAAAAGATTTATAGTTTGTCTTGAGAATAAAACATGTAACCATGAGGTTTGGGTGGGCCGAAACCATGTGAAATGTCCCACATGCAAGAACATGTTGAACCACCAAAAAGCATGGAACCAAATAGATATTGTCATGTTGTTTAAGCGCATATACTGTTGAATACGTATGAATTTCTTGATCTCTCTTTACGATAAGATAGAAATTTAGTCATACTGAAGAAATTTTAAGAGAAAATGTGTTGCCACCCTAAGTGAAGGCCTCACGGAAGACCAAAAGAAGCAGATAGTCATGTATAGAATTGTTGGCAAGAAAAATTTAGAATTCTTGTAGTACTTGTGGATTTCTGGACACAATAGGCATTCTTGTAGGAATGCCACGCGTTAACTTATTTATTTTGTTTTATGAAATTTTAAATTTGAAATTTAATCTCAAAGTAACAATATTGGTTCGTCTTTTCGTTTTATTTTAAAAATATTATTATTTATATTTTATATTGTATCATATAACTATAAATTATATACGCGATGGGCAATCATTTTAGCTTAGATTGGTTCCAAATTCATTTTTTTATGGTTTTGTGATCATGTTTCATCATGTAAATTTATAAAATTTTTATCCGTATTATGTATATATGCCATTTTAAGTGGTTTGATGTTAAAAAAACTTTACTATTGTTGAGTAATTATTGTATTATTTAAAACATTAAAAAAATAAAAAATTAAAAAAACTCAAAATTCATAAAAAAAAAAAACACACAAACACACACAATATATATATATATATATATATTTCATTAATATACATTATATTTATATTCGTATGTAGTAAATTAATGACTATATGTTTGTATTTGTATCATATCAATAAAAATATTTAAAAATTAAAAAATAGAAAAAAAGTTGTTATGTGGAAGATTAGACATGTATAAAGGGTGTGTTTAGCTAATAAACTTTCTAACATATATTGATAGAGAAATAAAATGAGTTTGGTGACAACTATGATACGGATAAATTCCTATCAACCAAAAAGAAATCAAAAAATATATTTTTAACCACAAAGATTAACATCAACTTAGAACCTATGAAAGTACTATTCTATAGCTACTGAATGCAGTCGATCTTCTTCGGGGTGCCTCGTCATCACTCCATGGACTCAACTTCAAACTGCCCGTTTGTATAATCCCAGGCCAAGCATATACGTGCACATTAACTGACATCAATACCTCTTGTTGGATATCCATTCCACCTTACTTAAAAACTCGGCATATGCGGCCACAAAAATACCATAATCCTTGAATGAAAAAAAAAAATATTTATGTTAATAAAAAAAATGTTGATGATTGCAAATAGCCAAATTAAGTATATGTTTAAATAGTGATATAAATAATAATAAAATAATTTAACTACATTACTACCACTCTTTCGTTGTGGAATATTATCTACATACGTTACTTCAAAGCATACGATGGTGTGTATGTTGTACACAGGATGGAGATATTGGTTATACCTTTCTTTTTATAGAAATCATGTTGTTGAAGGTACATAGCGAGGCTGTGGTAATTTTTCTATTTCCGTTTGTGACGGCAATAGCCTGAGATCACGAGTGAATCATAAATATAAATACATCTATCTCTTAAGGATAAAACGGCCAAGACCCAATGGAGCTTATCCTTGACGATGATCACAGGATGAATACCTTGTCTCTTTGTGTGCCATGGTACAACAACATACAACCTGTATCCGTTAAGTGTATTCACATACTAGATCTTCTCCTTTGGTTGCACTAGTCGCGAGAATGCGGACATACTTGTCCCAAATCCATGCAATCCATGTTATGAGCAAGAGTTGTACTTGCATTTCTTGCGCCAAGTAGTAAAAGATGATGTCAACATATTTGTATTTAACACACAAATATGAATCAAAAAAATATAAAATTTTATGCGATAATTTCATACATATTTGTGTGTGTGTGTATATATATATATACATATATATGTATGTATATATACATATATATGTATGTATGTATAAAGTTAATTCTAAAAACTTAGAATAGGTAAACAGCTGTCCTTCAAAGGAAAGCTTGCCAAAATCAATTTTATCAACGGCTTTGTCAACTCCAAGATTCATTAAGATGGCTATTTTGATTTGTTCTTCTTGAAACGGTCTTCATTGTTTTTCCTATTTATGATGTAAAAGTTATTGATTAAACATTTGAGAAAATGTATAAAATGTAAATATACTTAAAATAGAAAAGGTTTGTATCTAACTTTTCTTTGAAGCCTTGCAAGAAGAAGACCATCACAGGATTCATTCGGATGTGCTTCAATAAGATTCATATCATATAGTACATAAATTGAATTCTCCTCAAAAGGATGTTTTATATGAAATTGATACCATTCTTGATGAACTTAACATTGAATATATTTAAAACTCTAATAAATGAAATATACATAAACAAAAATATAAAAATTTATATAGTATTTTTGTTTTTATAATAAAATATTGTAAAGTATTTATATACACCATTTGATGATCCAAATATAGACATGTGTGGTGATGTATTCCATACGCACATTCGCCTACACCTTTGCATAGGGAAGCGGTGTAACTTCCTCACGTATATTGACATTTGGATGGATTATGATGCTTCTCTCTAGGATTTAAATTTGGAAAACGATTGTCGGGCAACTCAAATTGAGAGGGGACATATTAAGATCTTCAGATGAACATCACCAACATGTGTTTGGTTTGTGTGCTTGGCGTCCTGGCCCAGGGTCTGTTGTTTGACAACTTGTTTTAAATATAAAAATTAGTTTAATAAAAAAAATAAAAATATTTTTAATTTTTTTAATTTTTTTATATATATATATATATATATATATATATATATATATATATATATATATTTTAAAATAATTATTTCACAATGAAAATTGTGTGATTATCAAATCAAAAGATGGTGCATACCTATTAAAATAAACAATTTAAAAATTACATAATTATAGCGTGGATGATGTTGTATTTTCCATGATGATAAGGCTTTGAGTACTCAAAATATAAAATCCTAAAATTTTAAAAATATGCACGGTTATAAAAAAAAGAAATCTAAATACATATAATACATACATTATAAAGTATACAAGGAAGTCGATTTTCAAAAATAAAAATAAATCAATATAATATTTCAAAAAATCTTACGATTTGAATTAAAAATAAATAAATATTATGTTGATTAAGAGAGCGATTTATTTTCAAATATAAAAATATATATATATATTTAATATATATATTTAAAATTTAAAAATAAAATAAAATCAGTAATTGACTTATTTGATTTGGAGAAGATTCTGAGATAATGTAACAAAATTTCGGAGATTTGATTAAGGTTGAAGGAGGAAAAAAAAGAGAAGAGGATGAACATGTTGGAGAGAGAAGAAGAAGAAAATGAGTTTAGTAGGAAGTTAATTGAGTAAATTAAGGACTCACGATTAAAAGATAAAAATACAAAGCAAAAAAAAAGGCACATTAAATGAAATAAAATTATTATGTATAATTATTTTAAACTATGATCATTATACGTAAATAATTTCTTAAATATGTTATGATATGTAATTTTTTCTTAAATTTTTTGTCACAATTACTTCTAAGTTGTCAAATCGAAAAAGATCTTCAGATCTTCCTCTGCTACATTACAGACACATGTCCATGGGCCATGAAAGAATATTGGCCCCAGTTCACGTAAACTGGTCTTGGACCAGCCTTGTTTGGTCGATGTTTTTAAGAGAAAATGTGTACTCGAAAGCCCTCTGTAGATTCTCTTTCTTTTATTAAAAATAAAAGTAGAAATTGAGGGTAGATAAAGTGGGGAAGAAGATTATGAATCGGAGAATCAAACTCTTATCGATAGGTTGAAAATTTAAGTAATTAACCAGCTGATCTAGTAGAATTTTTCACTTTTATATAGTTTTATTTTTAATTATTTTGAATTTATATTATAAAAAAAAAAGACGAAGGCTTTAATTAATGATCTTCCGGGGAAAAGTATTTATGTGGTAGTCAATTTAATTGTCATATTTGGTTCTCACAATTTGTTACTAACATAT